>PVKE010004671.1:0-63187 GCA_004027555.1 Craseonycteris thonglongyai
TCTAATTGTTACCAACCAATGTAACCTCATCAAATTTAACAATAAATAAAAAACAAAACAAAACAAAAAACAATAAAATAAACCTTAAAAAAAAAAACTGGCTGTAAGAAGTCACCCCTCTTACCGGGAGCCAGTGTGGACAGCATTCCCCAGATGGGTTGAAGGTGAGCTGAGTAGAATGTTGCGCCCAGGCTGGCAGGGACTAGAGGGGCTGGCTGGCAGAAGCTGGCACCCAAGGCCAAGCCATCCGTCTTCCCAGGGCGGATGAGTCAGCTGCGCAGCTTCATACCACAGGTCAGTGGCACATCTTTGGGGAGGGATGTTTGTATTATTAGATGTTGTTGACAAGGTGCTCTGTTGGCAAAGCAGTTCTCAGTCACTTTTACATGGGGAGATAATTGGTGCAAGTTTACTAATGGCTGAGCATCAAGTTTCCTTGAAGAAGCTACTTTTTGGTGATCTCTGCAAATGGGACCAACGCTGAATGGGGAATTAACTGCTAGAGGGCCCAGAGTTGTGCCAGAGTGTCATCAGATGTGACAGCATTTTTTTAGGGGCAAGGAGTGGAGCAGGAAGGACCCCTAGTCATCAGCTGGTCCACTCTCCCTCCCCCCCATTTAGAGTGTGAAGCCCAAGAAGGTTTTGTGTCATTCTCAAGGTCATGCAGCAGGCTAGTGGCCAAGCCAGGGACTGAAGCCCAGCTCCCGTGACTGTTCTCTGGACAGGAGGCATGCAGATCTGGGGTCCAAACGCAGAAGGCTGACTCCTGTGAGTCTCAGGGAAGTTCCTCAGGTCCTGGATAATTGTCCAGGAACTTAGTTGGTCCCAGGTGGTTAGTGGTGAAGCCAAGACTTGAACCCAAGTCTTCAGATTTCTAGTTAGGGGACCCAACCGCTTCTTACTCCCAAAGTTAGCACATAAGCCCCCCAAACTGCCAGCTTGTCCAAAGGGAGTTTTCCAGCTAAATCAAAGTTCTGTGTAGATGGTATAACGGGCCTTTGCCCAATCACTCAACATTTTGAAACATGTTTCCTATATTGAGAAAATTGCCATGTTTTTAGTCTGGATTCCCCAAGTAGAAGCCAGAAGTCAATATCCCAACTATTTCTGAAGCTCAGCATGTAGCCCAGACAGAGACCATCAGAGGCATCCACACAAGCTTTGATTTAGAAGAAAGAGGCATGGGAAGCAGACCCTGCACGGAATCCCATCCTGGTGAGGGGGGTGGAGAATGGGGGCGGAGTGGCAGCTGTGTCCTGTGCCCAGGGGCCATGAGGTCTGAGCGCACGGGGGGATCTAAACCCTGTTCCTAGACAAGAGGTCTCTAGGCTGCAGTCTCTGGCTCTCTCGGCGATTTTGTGAGCTTCTAACCACCTTCATAAATTCTATTTCCATTTAAACTAAATCGAGTGGGCTCTACTGTCTGCAACTAAAAATCCTAGTCAGCACAAATATCATCGTCATGGCTGGTACTTGTATCTTGGTTTAAAATGACTTGAGAAGAAAATTGTCCTGGAATCTTATTTTAAAACTTTATATTGTAGACCCTGAGACATCAAAGCTATGCATGCATGACAGGGGTTCATTAATGTTCAGCTGGCTGCTGGCTGGCTGAGGAGAGCGATAGATGACATTCCCATGATAAAATATGCCACAAGTTTGATAGTTCAATCTTGGTGGGTGTTCTTAGTAAGATGATTTCAGCTGCAAGTAATCAAAAGGGGCTTAAACAACAAAGGATACAAATCACTTCATATAACCAAAAATTAGGGTGGAACCAGAACTAGGTAGAGTCAGCCTTTCTTAAGTCAGAGGCTCAATGACATCATCAGGGTCTCGGGTCCTTTTCATCATTCTACCCTCTCATCTGTATGGTACTTTTGTTCTCAAATTTATCCCCTCATGGTTACTAGGTGGCTGCAGCACCTCCAGACATCACTAACAGACATCAACATCTAGTAACACAAACACCTGCTACATTTACCTACTCCCTTTTATGTATCCATTTTGCCTTTTGACAACTTGGTCATAATGTGTCTAGGATAATCTTCTTTGGGTTGATCTTGCTTGGGGTCCTTTGAACTTCATGTATTTGGATGTCCATAACCCTCCCAAGATTTGAGAAAATTTTAGCCATTTTTTTCCTTCTTTCCTTCCTCCCTCCCTCCCCCCTCCCTCCCTTCCTTCCTCCTTCCTTCCTTCCTTCCTTCTTCCTTCTCTCCATCCTTCCCTTCCTCTCTCTCTCTCTCTTTTTCTCTCTCTACCCCTTTCTTTCTTTTCCTTCCGGGACTCCCATAATGTATATTAAATTAGTTCATTTGATGCTGTCCCATAGGCTCCATATGCTTTCTTCACTCTTTCTCATTCTGATGTCTTTTTGTTCCTGCTGAAATTTAGTGAAGCTACTCCACAGTATTGCTGTCTCAGCTCCCATTTGATTGGCCAAGCAGCTTCTGGGGACCTTAAACTGATACCGGCCCCCTCATGTGTGTACATGTCCGGCAGAGTCACAGATGACTTCCCAATAGCCCTTGTGACCAACAGACTCCCCTGCTGCCCAGCAACCTCCCCCTCAGTGCACCCCTTCGATAAGACCCCCGTGGACCTGACAAAAGCCCTGCTCTTTGGGATGAGGGTGTCTCCTGCCTGGCCACTGAGTAGACAGGACTGGTGGCTATGAGGAGCAGGACCCAGGTCAACCACTGCACCCAGGTCCACAGTGGGGACCTGGCCAGTGGGCAGGTCCAAGGGGCACAGGTGGGCGTGACTCCTGTAGGGTCCTTTGTTGGGTGGTATTGATGGCAGGACCAGGGCCAATCGGGACTGTAGCTGAGTCCACAAAGGGAGGGGGCTGTTTCTGGGTCTCTAACCAGGGCCATGGTCATCAAGTCTGCCATGTGGGCTAGGATCTGCCTTCGCAATAGGACCTTCCTTGGTCTTGGGCCCCACCTGCTTCCCAGCGCTCCTACAGCAGCACATCTGTCATGGATGGCTGCCCAGTTATCATCGCTGAGGAGGGATGCAGGTGGGGGAACCTCCTCTTCCACCACCTTTCTGTTGCCACTTGAGGTCTTCCCTTTGAGGCTGAGGACACCTTTCCCAGAAGCCCCACCCCCACCCAGCCTCTTTCCCCTCATATCTCATTGGCTAGTGCACTGTGTCATATCATTTCTTTAGCTAGTCACGAAAGGGAACTAGAATTGCCATCCAGAGCCTGAAGAAAATGGGAGCTTTGTCACGAAGAAAAACAGGACTGCCACTTGGGTAGCCACAACATTTGCTGATTGCCTTCAGCGCGGCGGCCCTCGGGCCGGCCACTTCCATGGTCTTTCCATCGCGTAAGCCTCCCTCTGACATGTAGTGGGAGATACCCTCTCTATGTCCTTGAACTTGAAGCCCAGAAGGTTGAAAAGTAATTTGCCTAAGGTCACAGAGCTGGTGCCTGGGAGAGCTGGGATTTGAATCTGATTCCAAGTTCAGAGCCTCCACGGTCCCCCGAGGGGAACGCTCTCTACCTGCAGTTTAAGCCCAGGGTTTGCTAAAGCGAGAAAAACCGCAGCATTGAAATGGCTGGCTAATTGGCGGAGGCAGAGAAGTGCATCTTCTCGCTGGAGTTAACCTTGTATTTTAATAACCCATTTAAAGGAAAGAGGAACAGCCTCCTGTTGGCTGTGGAGAAGCCTAGCTCTGTTCTGCCGAAATATTGACTCTTCTGTAATTGTTGGCCATTCCTCAGGCTTGCGCAAACGGTTGCGTGGAGGAAAGAATTCCGCAGCGACTCAGTGGGACTTTCACAGGAAGAAGCTCCTGCCAGTGGGTAACTGTGGCTCACTAATGGGCTCCTTGGGAGGTTCATTGGGGATTTATTTCTGGGCAGAATTAATTTCTGTTGAGAGGGAAGACTCTCAGCTGCCTATTCTGGAGGGAGTGGGGACTAGATTTTGCTCATTTTCTTTCTCGGTGGCTGGCAAAGGTTTCTCCCCTAGGCCATGGGCCGTGCTGGTAAATTGCTTTGAATTTTAAGGCAGGTTTGTTTCTAATTCAGATAAGTTCAGTTTATTTTAACTCCCATGTACTGAAAGCATCCATGGTGTGACAAGCCCTGCGCCAGGAACTCTCTGGAAGGTTCCGTCTGTCCCAAGGGCTCCACTGTTAGCTAGAAACTGCTGACCTAGACACAAACAATGCCAATACAGTGTGGGTGTGGGGCTGTGGGTGTCCTCAGAAGTCATCGCTCCCACCTGGAGAAGCACAGGGCAGGAAAGGAAGGCTTCCTGGAAGAGGTGATGCCTAGCATCAAAAGAAGCATCAGGAAGGGCACTTCAGGGTGAGGGAATAGCATGGGCAAAATTAAAAAAACAAAAACAAAACCTAAACTAGTGTTGCCCCCTTCACCCCATAGACACAATATGTAATAATTAAAAGAACAAACAGATCACTTACTATGTTTCAAATGCTATCCCAAGTGTTTTTAAAGATTTGTTTTTGACAGAGAGAGAGACAGACAGACAGACAGAGAGACAGAGAGAAGGAGGAGGGCCCAGAGCAGTCTCCATGGTTGACAGCATTAGTTTTCTATGTAGTTTCACTCTACAGGTGGGTGTGGGGCTGTGCAGGGCAGGAACCAGGCTGGGGGCCTCCCACGCAGGAAGCTCACACCAGTGAGAACTGAACTGGGGGCCTCCCACATGGGATTCACACCCCAATTCAGCATATGGGTCTGCACAGCCTGGCCTGGGATATGATCCTTGGATCCTGAGGCTGCAAGATGAGCGCTCAACCTGCTGAGTCATCCTAGCATCCCCATCCCAAGTGTTTTACATCTATAAACCTACGTCATTCTTATAGTAACCTTGCATGGCAAGCATTATTACCATTCAACAAATGAACAGGCAAGCACAGAAAGGGGAAACAACTTGGTCAAGCTAAGCACGGTGTGGAGAAGGAATTAGAACCCAGACAGCCTGGCTCCAGAGTGCCTGCTGTAAACCACTATGCTGGGCGACCTCTCTTTGTGTATTATGGATGTAAAATTTATTTATACACTGTGTACATTTACTATTGCAGCAACATTTATGTACATGATAACTATACCTTAGATTTAAAAGGAAAGAATAAGAACTTACATTTTCTTCCAAATTCTAAGTGGATTCTCTTGGGCACCTATACCCTGATGCAGCGACATTATTGATGGGAAATGAACCACAACAAAGTGTGATTGAAGTGAACGGACCACAAGGGGCATATGTTTTGAAGCAAGTAGCATCTGAGATGAAGAAAAAAAAATCTTCCCTTGTTTTGGGATTTCAACACACGTTGAAACTGACCTTCTGATAGTCCTCATCTCCTCTATGGTATTAGAGAGAATGACAACGATGCCTTAGCTACAACAGATCGTCATAGTTCACCAAAACACATCTAAAGTCTCTTTTGCCTGTCCACACAGCTTTGAAAGGAAACCAGGCAATGATCATGGTGGTCAATTCACAGACAAAGAAATGAGGCTCAGAGATGGGAGAGGAGCTGGTGCATGTCACATAGTAAGCAAGTGACAGAGCCAGCCCAAGAAGCAGAGCCAGGAAGATCGGTGGCTGTCAGCAGTAGAAGGGAGGCTTTGGGGCATGTGTGGGTGCCAGGGGAAAGCTGGGTGGTTCGAGGAGAGACCGCAGAGGTGTGGGTGGTTCTCACCACTTCTCTTTCAGATACCCAGAAAACTGTACGGTGATACAGTCAATGCTACACCCCATTTCCCTTTAGGTTGTGAGGCTGAGGGGAAGTACAGAGAAGGAGGTCAGAAGTACTATGAAGCAGAAGGCCTGGGGCCCCTAAACCTGAAGCAAACAGAACCTGAACTAGAAAGGGATAAAGGAGCATCTGTCCTCTTTTGGGTGGTGACAGCTTCATCCAAGACATTCAAGCAAAGAGTTCTAGGAGTAAGGCAGGCTTTGGTTCAGAATCAGGTGTTTATTCTCTCTGGTGCTCATCTGAGGACAAGAGAAACTATTCTATACTATTAGGTGAGATGATCTATGTAAAGATTACATGACAGGACTTGGCACATGGTAAATGCAATTTATGTTAGTAATTGGTAACTACCTGTTGTTGGGATGCTTGCAATCATGTATGTAAAATGTCTCACTTGGGCTGCTTAACAATTATGCTAAACAGTATTTACTTCTGTGCCAACAACTAATGTTTATATTAATTGATTTTATCATCAGAACAGCACCATGAGGTAGGTACTATGCTGACACTATTTTATGGGTCAGAATGGCCAGAGAATTTGAGCCATTCATCTGAGGTCTATACAGCTAGGATTTGAAATCAAGTGTCCTTCCTCTGGAAACTACATTCTTAACCACCATACTATTCTGACTCTTGCTGTTTAATATGAGTCCTACTGTTGTGACATTGTTGTTATTATCTTTTCACTGTGATGTTTCCCATCAGTGAACATCAAACCAACAGTGATGGCTTTTTTAAAAATAGGCTTCTTGTAACGGATATTTTCCTGCAGTTGCCTGCTTGCAGCTTGGGTGTAAGCAGTGACTAAAGGGGGAAAGTCCTTGATGGAGGATCCTGGTGGGGCAAAGGTGTGGTCCATCCACCTGTAAGTACTTGCTGCAAAGACATATCTACTTGACAGAGGACAGAGGCTCCAGTGGTCACAGAACAGGTCAGCACCACGGAGCCAGTATGGAGCAAGGGTTGGGGGTTACCAGAAGTGAAATGAAATCTCTGGTTCCATAATGGCAAGAACTTCCATTTATGGAGTGACTTCTATGTGCCACACAATTTGCATACCTGATCTTTCTTCATTTTTACAACTACCCAGCAAGGTGGGTGTTAGGATTCCCTTTTTGCACATGAGAAGACAATTTCAGAGGTGAAGCCACCTCTTCTTGGTCACACGGCTTAGTAAGTATGGAAGGGAGGGTTAAACTGCGTCTTTTACCTTCAAAGTCCCTGCTTCGTACACTAGATCGGTTTTGTCCAACCTGTGGCCCATGGGCTGTATGAGGCCCAAGATGGCTTTGAATGAGTGGATGGATTGGGGCATTTTCCTTCTACTTTACTGATTTTGTCTCTTACATTCTGATAAAGGCAGGGTGGGTGAGTGGGTAGAAAGAAGGGGGTTACCCAAGGGACACAGGGAGCTGTTCTTTACTGAGATGAACAACAGCATCTAATAAACCTGTGGGGATACAAAGTGCTCCGTGTGGAGAATACTCTCCTTGTCATGCACGTGTATTAGCGATGTGGCTGCATCTTTAGTCCCTTCGTGAACTGTTGAGCACCTGTTGTGTACCTGGGACTGGCCTGGACACCAAGGAGATGCTGCAGCCACACTCAACCTTGTTTACTCCCCCCTAGATGCCACATTGTCTCATTGCTTAGCTTTCTGACATGCTGTTCCCTTTATGGGAATGCTGTTCCCTCAACCAGCTAGACCTTATGTTTAGGGCAAAACCACACACAGTTCCTTTTGGGGGAAGTCATCCTTTACCTTCTTGAATCTGGGGTCGGTGTTCCCTAGGGCAGCCTGATTCCAGAGTCCACGCTTGGAACCAGTCTCTCTCACTTTGAACTTGGTGGAAAGAGCAGGATCTATAGAGTCCCTGGTGCACCAACAGCTCCTCTCCGGGGTTTCCAGTGAACTCAGGCACTCAGCCCCACCAACGAATTATTCACCCTTCACATTAATATGTGATTTCCAACAAAAGAGCTGGATTTAAGAGTTCCTCAGCACAGAATGGAGCCAGTCTGAGCCGCAGGCTGCAGCCCACTTGGTGCAGGTCTGGTCACCTCTGGAAGGTAAATGTTTTAGAGGGCACGTAGGGGCCCATGCCATGCTCCATAAATATTTCAGAAGTTGAGGCTGGCTGTTAAGAGAACACAGATGACATCCAACCAACCGAAGGCACTCACTCAAGCCACAAAATAACCCTGAAAAGAATCACTCAAGCCTAGAACTTAAAAGCCCATCCATGCTTTGAGGAAATTTTGAGATTAAAAACATCAGGCTCTGGGCCAAGTCAGTGTTATAGACAGTGGCAGAAAGAGGTGAGGGTGTATGGACAGGCGTGTAAGCCAGAAGGTGTGCCCTGGGGCTGGAGACAGCCTCACGTCCTCCCTCCACTTGGTACCTTTGCACTCGATGTTTTCTCTGCCCATCCTCCACCTTTCATTCCACCACCAAATCCCACTCACTCTCCAAGAATCACCTTTTCCAGGAAGGCTCTCATGATTTTCCATTTTGCACCAGGCAGAGCAAAGCATCTTGAGATAGATATCCGTCTCCCCCACTGGACTGTGAATTCACTTCTCCTCATGGCCAGAGTCCATGTTACCATCATCTCTGGAGCCTCTAACATAGCATGGTGCCTGGTCCGTGGTAGGTGCTCCACACACATTGAAGGAATGAGTGAGGGATTCAACAGATCCTACAGTTCCAGAAGAAGCCATCTGTGGTGTTGGAGGCAGGACTCACTGGAGGTCTGTGAGAAATTCCATGGAACACTGCTGCGTCTGTTCTGTGGGCTCCGTGGCAGCATCAGCTGGGATTCTGAGTGCCCAACAACAGCACAAAGTGACACAGGAGATGTGACCCAGGATCCTGGGTTCCTCCCTGGAATGCATGTGTGATCCGGACGCCATGAGGTCAGTCTACCCCTACTCCTCATCCCAGTGCACAACTGCGGCAATTCTTTAGCAACATGAAGCCAACGTCCAAAGTCTTTGGTGTCAGACAAACCTGGTTCAACATCGAGCTTGGTCACTGACTTAGTAAAATGACTTACCCTCTATGTGCCTCCATTTCCTTATCCGTAGTGTGAAGATAATCATACCCAGCCCTCCAAGCTGCTGCAAGTTTTCAGTGAGATAATACAGGCAAATGTCTGAGCCCATATTCAACAGTAAATACCATTTCCTCTCTGCCTCTTTGGGCTGTTTTCCTTAAAATCAGTAACGTCAAGTGCAGGACTCTGTGGTCATTTTGCTCAGACAAGGACTGGGTTTCATCTGCTATTGCGGGTAGCACTACTTGCCCTGACCAGCATGCCGGAGTTCAGGCCATAGAGCCAAGCTGGAATTCTGGCTCCTCTGCTTAGATGTTGTGACCTTGGTTGGGCTGCATAACCCAACCCTCTTTCTCTCCCTCTGTGAAATGAGACTCATGAAGACGTTTCACGAGGCGCTTGTAGTTGGAAGGCGATCATGAGCAGAAAGCACTTAGCCCAGCGCCTTGCACAAAGTAAGTGCCTGCCAGCATCAGCGGTTGCTAATGTTATTGCCTGCACAAGGCGTTGGGTCTCGAAATTGCTACTTGGCATCCATCTGGCATTGCTCCTGTGTTCTAACTCCTTTAGGAACCTCATGCAGTGGTGAGGCTGCATTTCAGAACAGGTTCTGAGTATTCCCCAGGATCCCTGGTCATGATGTCTCCTACGAGGCCCCATCCTGTCACTTTGGATGGATGCACTTACTGGCATAGTAAAACACGGTACCATCTAACAGTGGAGTAGACAAAACTCATGTTCCTCCAGAGGAAGAAGGGTTCCCCAGGTCATTTCTAAGAGCTTCGCCAGGGGAAGCCGGGATGGCTCAGTGGGTTAAGCGCTCACTTTGCAGCGCCAGGGACCAGGGATCGAATCCCGGCCCCGGCCCGTGCGGAACCATATGCTGAACTGGGACTCACCCAGTTTAGTTCTCTCTCTGTCTCTGTATCTCTCTGTATCTCTCTGTCTCTCTGTCAAAAAAGAAAAATAAATTTAAAAAGGTAAATAAATAAAAGCTTAGCCAGCACCAAGATTTAACATGATGCAAACTGGATGACTGTCTCAGGTGCTGTGAGCAAGAATGCTCCCTAAATTCAACAGAATTCAGCAGGGCAGGTGTTTAATGCAATCCTAGCGTTGCCTCTTTGCCGGTGCCCTTAGAGAGGATCTCAGATGGCGTGGACACATATGCTAAGGTGACCAGATGTCCCACTTTTGGCGAGACAGTCCCGATTTTTAACAATTTGTCCCGTGTCCCATGGCATTTTTAAAAAGTCCCGATTTTTGGAAAGAATGCACGACAAGCTAGGGAACGGCAGGAGATAGACCAAATTTTTAATCAAGAACCCCCTCCCCCCCGGTCAATGGTGTCCTGCTTTACCAATGTTAAAATCTGGTCACTTTAGATATGCAGCTGGGAGTTTCTGCTCCTGCCTCCCAGGGAAAGGCGAATTTATGAGCAGGGAAAGGAAGTCGATCGATGCCAGGTGGTTGCAGTGGATTTCTCTCAGGTATTGTTTCAAATAAGTTCACTTCAGTTGGTGTTTGCTGAGCACCTACTTTGTGGCAGAAACTGAGCTGAACACTGAGGGCCTGAGGAAGTCGGGGTGGGCATGGCCATGGGACCTCAGTCTAATGGAGGCTGGGGTGAGTCCTCAAGTCCTGGAGGCCAAGGCAGGGGTGCTACTGCCCCACCCCCCAACCCCCGAAGAGGGTGCAGGGACTCCAGGGAGAAAGAGGAGGGGTAGGAAGAAGGGCTGGAGCGCATCCCCAAGCACTTTGAGTGCCAGGCTGAAGGCTTAGAATGACTGAAGCTTCGGAAGCAGTAAAACAGCATGATCAGAGCTCATATCAGGGAGACCAGCCTGAGGTGGTGGCAGAATGGGCTGGGTGGGGAGCAGCCTGGGAGAGCAGAGGTCAGTCTGCAGCCCAGGGAATGGTGGTGCATGAACATGAGCTCCAGATTCAAACGGCTTAGATCCAGATGCAAGTTCTACCAGGAATTAGCCCTGTGGCCTTGGGTGAGCCCTTTAAAAACCTCTGTGTCTGAGTTTCTCTATCGGTAAAAAGGGGAGAATAGCAGCATCTGTCTCCTAAGTCGTTCCGAGGGCCCATTGAAGCCCTGCTCTTGGAAGCAGCCGGCTCGTGTGCTAACCTGGCCACCTTTATTTAGCTCAGTATGACCCCCTGTGAGGTGCCTATGATGTTACAGGCACTGCTAGAGGCACTGGGACAAGATTGTGAGAAGACAAACATTGGTCACTGGCCTCTGGAGGTTCCGGGGAGAGACAGCTCAGCACCCTTGTTTAACACTTATCACTTACTTCTTCCAAACTCCTCCTGTGCTTTATCCCAGCATCCTATGAATCGAGTACTATTACTTCTTTGTGTAGATATGAGGAAACTAAGGCACAGAGAGGCTAAACAATCAGCAAAGGTCACAAAGTTAGGAGGGGTGGGGTTAATCCTAGGCCTGTTTCTACACCATAGCCCATCTCTTGGTCATGGCATTCGCCCAGAGGGCTGTGGTAGCCAAAAGAGGGCCCCCCAATAGAAAGTTGGGGTCAGGGGAGGTTTCTCCAAGTACATGATGTCTAGACCAATGCCGGAGGGCTAAGGGGGTGTTAATTTGTTTGTATCTTATCCATTCTAAGTGACGTTTTCCATACATGATCAATTCTTTGAATTGGGGGTACGCCTATAAAATGCTGTAAGTCATGGGCAGGGTCTTTTCTTTCTTAGGGGCACATGAAATGATGCCGCCTAGAAATACAGAATGAATGGTGGGGGTGCAGGTGGGGGAGGTCAGGAGATGTGTTTCAGATGAACATATGTGAAGGCCCTGAGGAGGGTCCCCAGGAGTGGCCCTCCATGCTCCTGTCCTGTGCCCAGCGCTGGCAGCTGCTCTGCGCTTAGAGAGTAAGCTGGGTTTTCGGTGACTTCCCGATGCTGAGGGAGAGAGCGTTCCTGACCATCAGCTGCAGTAAATTTTGCTGCGATTGGAACGAGAAAGCACTACTCTGGCATCTGCATGAAGGCTGGGAATGAGAGGCCTCGCTGTCTGGGGTGCCTGGCAGCCCCTGGGACTGTCACCCCCTCCCTGCACGGGACCACAGCCCTGCCGCCTGCCCCTGCTGCCCGCCCTCCCCATCCAGCCCTGCAGAAGTCATTTCACTCTGTGGCCCCGTCCCAGGCTGCCTCAGTCTGGACGATCTTCCCCACCACAGATGCAGCCCTTGGGAACTGGGGGCCAGATCTTACTCCCCGCTGACCCTGTAGTGTGTTGTACAATGTCCTGCACACAAGTCAGTGCTCTATAAATGCTTGCTGCTTTGATGAAAGGGAGCGGGAATCCCCCAGGTCCCTTCACTCTGCAGGGAAGCTCCACCCAGACCCTTATAAACAACCTGGCTCCAGGCAGTCCCCACCACAAAGAAGCCGTGAGGATGACTGGCTTAGTTTCCCATCATTCCTTCACTCCTACTCCCGGGAACCACAACACGGAAGAACCTGGGGACATTTGAAGTTCTCGGGTTCTACCTCAGACCTGGAGAGATCATCCTTTCTAGGAGTGCATTTCTGAACCTGGATCTACAAAAGAAAACAACAGAGGGGATGCTCAGCGGTTGAGCGCTTGCCTCGAAATCTTGAGGTCTGGGATTCGATTCCCACCCCTGGCCTATGTAACCACCAGGATGGCTCAGTGGCAAAGGTTCCTGCCTCCCATGCAGGAGGCCCCGTGTTCAGATCCCACCCCACACAGCCCCACATGGCCCCACATCCACCTGTGTGGAATGAAACTGTGTCACAACTAATGATGTACAACTGTGGAGACTGCTCTGGGCCCTCCCCCTTCTCTTTCTCTCACCTTCTCGCACAAAATAATAAAATAAACTTGGGGAAAAAAATGACAGAAATTCAATTAAATCGGTTTAATTAAAGAAAGAAATGTGTTAGCTCCTACAGCTGAAAATTAGAATCATATGGCCATCAGGTGTGGCTGGATCAAGGGGCTCAGTCATTGTTTCTAGCAGGCTTACTCCACAGCGCCCCCTTCCGTGTGGCGAGAGGAGAATGAAGTGTAAGGTTTTGTTCTTATCCCCCTGACCCTGGGGCCAGAGCAGGAGGTCAGCTCTATACAAACTTTGTGCATTTGGAACCAACTCTGTTTCTAGAGGAAAGGGGAGTGGACAAGATAAAGGGACAGCTGAGCCTCTCTCCGGGAGGAATGGCCAGGGGCAGCTGGGAGACTTGGAGCTGGAGAAGGAGTTGGCTTCGAGATCAGCAGGCCTGGGTTTGGATCCAGGGTTTGCTGGCCATGTGCCCTGGACAAGTCACTTTGATGATCAGAAGCTCTCAATTTTCCATCGTAAAATGACAAGAAAAACCATCTGGGTGTGGGGTGTCGTGAGGTTTATGTGGAATATAAAGGTATATGAGTATGCCCACATTTGGCACGGTCCCTGGCACATACCAGTCTCCTACAAAAGGCTGCCATTGTTTCCATGAGACCAACCTGTGCTGAAGGGGGGTGGGAGGAAGGAGGAGAGACAAGAGGTGAACTCAGGCCCCCCATGCATCAGCCCCCGGGTCACCCCACCCTGCTGGGGAAGCACACTGGAGCTGTCGTCAGGAGGCGGAGCGGTGGCACCGTGATAGAAGGAGGGGCCCAGGCCTCCATCAATCAAGTCCAGTTGTAGTCATTACAAACCACGTGATCAACCCTTCAGAGTTCCTGCTTCATCTGAAAAACAGGGATAGTAATTTCTGTGCAGCTGGGCTGCTGTGAGAAGATCAGTGCCCAGCACGGATTTGGTTCCCTCTCTCCTCATCCTCCCGTACCCAAGTCAGAGAGCTGCAGTAGGAGCCAGGAAAAAGGGAGGGTAGTCTTCATTCATTCATTCATTCATTTGTTCGTGCAATGGTGACTGCACGCCTACTGTGTGCCAGGCACTGTTGTTAGAGCTAGGACTGCAGTGTGTGTGAGACGTTCCAAGTCTGTCTCCTCCTGGAGCTATTTCTGTCACAGGAACATAAACACTGTTGACATCAGAGCTGGCACTGTGACAGGCCCCTGGGGCTCCCGGCCCAGGATGTCATCTGCGCCCCCCATCCGCTCTCCAGCCCGCTTCCTTGCTGACCTGCGTGACCATCCGAAGCTTGCTTGTCCTCTGGCGGTCAGGGGAAGGCTCCAGCAGGGGACTTGGGAGTGGGAGGGGTGCGAGATGACGCGGCTCCCCCTCCCCGGGCTTTCGGGCTGGGGGTGGCAGCGCTGCACGGTTACTGGCCCAGGGCTACTGCCCCATTCTCTTCCGTTTCCCTTCACTTCCCCCTGACCTTTGAACCCGTGTCTTTCGTGCCCAGCAGGCCCTGCGGTCAGTTGGCTCACGCTCTCCGAACCTGGAAGACGGCGCCTGCTGATTCTGTCTCCCAGCGGGCACCACGGTGGGTTCTTCGGAGAAGCCGCCCGCCCCAGCGTGGAGGAGCTCTGGACCCCGATTCCCGCGACCACAGCCTGTCCATCTTCCTCTGGCTGGCCCGTCTCTATTTTTGGCAGCAGTGCCACAAGGCTCCCTTGAGCGGGGTCCCTCGTCCCTCCAGGCGGTCTTCTTGGGCAGGACTGGAAGGGGGCACTCTGGCTGTGTCCTGCAGGGCCCCCAGGCCGCCTGTGGGAAACACCCGTGCTGACCCGCAAACTGAGCGTGGCCGGCGCCGACACAGCCATGCTCCTTTGGCTTCTGCCAACTGTCACTCTGCTCAACCCTTGTCTTTGACGCGCCAGTCCTCTGTGTCACCCACTTTCAGCCCACAGGAGATGCACGTCATTCTCTGAGCCGTCTCCCCGAAGCCCCTCTTTAGGAGTGAAGGGGGCGTACATTGTCTGCTCTCCAGGAGAGGGGGGCTCACCACCCTCTCAACCAAGTCCTTCCCAAAGAGACACACCCTGCGAACCCATCCCCTGCTCCACGCTCGACCCTTTAGACCTTCAGTGCGAGGTAGGGGCTATCGCGACACCCATTTTGACCTCTGACATCTGTTGTATCTTGGTGCCTCCGTTGAAGCTATTAGGTACCCCCATTAGTGTGTAATTTCTTTGTAGTTATGGGGGAAAGTGGGAAATGGAAACTGCTTAGAAAGAATCAGTGAATGATGGAGATGAAAAGGTCCTCCAGGACCGAGGGCACGGGCCCCTCACCCCGGGTCTCCATTTTCCCATCAGCAGGATTTCAAAAGCACTTCCCGGGTGTACAGCTGAGAGTCAATGAGGCTGTGAATTGCACAGAGCCATTGCCGAACTTGGTCATAATAGCCAATTGCTGATCTTGGTTACTCACGCCCATGAACTCATTTAATCCTCACGACAAGCTTATGCAGCAGCTCTGTTGTTGACATTCCTGTTTCACAAGGAAGATCGTTAAAGCACAGAGAGGCTGAGTCACTTGCCCGGCTCTTCTGGTTACTGAGCAGTAAGGACAGACTTTGAACCTAGAGAGTTGAGCTCCAGGACGCTGGTCTCATCATGGTGCCGTACTACCTCCTGATGAGTTACAGTTCCTTCCTCCTGCTCTTTGAATTGAACTCGGCTGCCTTCACCCCAGCCCTCCCCGCCACAGTCTCCACACCCAGTTCCATGCCATTGTTGCCTGACAAGTTACACAACCCCATGGAGTCGATAGCGCCCCAAATCTGGAGGTACCGTCCAGAGATGGACGTGTGGAAGAGTGCACAAATCTGGGTTTAGGAACAAATTGGGCCGCTTTTGTACATGACAGTCTGTATGCCAGACTCAGGAAGCCAATACACGTTCTCCACTTGGACAAGGATTCTCAGGGCATAAAAACTAGTGGCCAGCTGTTCAAGACAACAAATACATCTCATTCCTTGGCAGGAAAGTGTGACACTTGCAAGTGACATCAGAAAAATGGGTTGTGTCTTTTTGCCCCCATCTGGCCACCACATCTTCTCCAAGGTAGCCAGCCTCTAGCCCACTTGGCCCGTAAGTTAGGAGCCATGCCAGGCCAAGCCCTCCACCTGGTGTCATTAGGGAGGGAGACAGTTCTCACCTGGTCAAGCCACCTACTCAGAGTGTGGCTTGCAGCCAGTCACTTCTCCCTGAGCTGGTCTCCCCAACTGTAAAATGCAAGGGGCGGGCTAGAGAATGCTGAGGGTCCCCTGGCTCTGTGGGGTTGTTAATTCATGGGTCATGCATGCTGGACAGTGAGGGGTTCGAATGCTGAAGTAGGTCCCCAGGCTGGCAAGCAAACTAGAATCAGCACTTTGTACTCAGCTGTGGTAAGTAACAGATGGCCACAGAAGGGATGTTTGTAGTCTCAGGAGCTCCAGTAGGTTCCTACCTTTTCTTCCTCCCATCCTATTGCACACAGACCCTGACAGAGGGTGAGGGGGGATTCTGTGTGGTCATTTTGAGTTGCTAGTGACAGGTGACACAAATTTTTAAGTTCCCAGAGCCACAGCCCAGGATGGGCAGCGATGCATCTGGGACCGAGGGACTCCTACTCATCTTGTGTTGACAAGGGTGGCTCTAGCTACAGGTGTGTGGGAACCTTTGATCTGTGTCCTATTTCTGATTGCCACCACAGCTGAGACCCAGAATTTTTCTCTCATC
The DNA here is from genome assembly GCA_004027555.1 of Craseonycteris thonglongyai. NCBI lineage: Eukaryota > Metazoa > Chordata > Mammalia > Chiroptera > Craseonycteridae > Craseonycteris > Craseonycteris thonglongyai. The sequence goes on from PVKE010004671.1 coordinate 16,408, forward strand.
ACCCTAAGATTTTTCTAGCCATCTGCACATCACGGAAGCTCTCACCATATTTATTCTCCTGACCTAGAGTATTCTTTGAAATGCCTATTTCTGAGCCAGGCTACATACATCAAGGGTCCTTGGCCTGTTGATGGGAAGACCACCCTTGGATCAATCATCCATCCCTAGACCAAACAGTGGCTATCCCTGAGCAAAGAAAGTCTAGCACTGCTTCCTGCGGACTACTATTGGTGATGCAGCCTCATCTAGAAAGGGCAGTTGGGCATGGGTGGTACCATGACTGGTATATTTTTGACCGGGAGCCATATTGGATAAATCATAAGAACTGCCACAGCAGTGTTCATCTGGAAGGTTCTTCCACCTGGCAGGAAGCATGAGAGGAAGGGGGGCTGACAGAGGTGTAGGGAATAGTGGTGGAAGATATAGCTAAGAATAGAATGTACTAGTCCCTTGGAAAGCCTGGGGATATGTGACAAAGGCAAAGTGATATTGAAAATATCATATCTACTCATCTGCATGCAATGGGAACCAGCTACTGGAATGGGCTCCCCACCAATCAGCAGGTGTCAGCCCTAATAGCTGCACATCCACGCCTGGGTCTACCTGCTAAGGACCAGCTCTAGGAGGGAGGGGAAAGCGGAGGGAGGAGCTAGGATGAGACTTCTGCATCAACTTGCATTCAGACCACTGGTGTCATAGTTAGAATTGTACGAAGTGTAACTGAAGTACCTTTACTTCAGTCTCGGTGGGTTCCTATCCCCCTATTCAGACGTCCCTGCCTCCCCTAGGGGCTCAGACAACTTATTTGTCTCAAGGGCGCACAGAGCTAGTAAGCAGCAGAACCCTTCAATCCCTTACGCTTTCTAATGGCATGTTGGAAAAGGTGGTTACTGAGGCTGGCCTTAAAGAAGCTGAATGGAGCCGACTTCTATGTCTTAGAGAAATAATGCGAATAACTTCCATTCTGTAAGCATCTTCTATGTGCTAAACTCTGTGCATGACCTGTAAGTCCTTATCAAATATTTGTAAGGTAGCATCCTGGTTTACAGATAAGAAAGCTGAGGCTCAGAGGAGTGATAGACCTCCATTATAAGTGTCACCCACTGTAGAAGGCAGCAGAGAGCAACAGCACTGTGGTGACTGCCAGGGGCCACCACTACGGCTCTGCTCTGTCTTCTGCTGAAAAAGTGAAGAGGCAGCACTGAGCGGAGTTCAAGAAGGATGTGGCCAATTCCTACTTGAGACGGATGGTTGGTCTCCTCTACTCTGACCGCTCCACAGAGATTCCTCCGAGGGTCCCCTGGAACATAGGGGCGGGGGTTACAGCCTGTGGCAAGTTCTGTCTGCGTTCCTGTCCTGCCATGTTATTCACAACACACATGCTTTGTATTCCAAAGAATGACTTCTCTGTTCATTTTCTTTGTGGGTAGAAGACAAACCTAAAGCCTCAAACGATCGACGAAGCGCTCATTGCGCTCACATTTCAATATGTGGCTGTTTCCAAGTTTCTAATATTTTGTTTTCTCAATTAAATAGACTTCTGCCACCATCCCAGGTGAAGCTACACACCCTGGAACTTTCTCTTCCCATTGTGAGGCATTTCACAGCCAGTCTGGGATCCTGAGGTAGCTATTAGGAAAGCGCAGAAAAGGACAATTGGGTCGTTTCTGTGGAGAACAATGGAACGAGGTGGGCAGGGTTTCTGAAATTCTGCAGGCACTTGATGGGGACAGGATGGGCGATGGCAACACAGCATTCAGAAGAGAGTGAGCTGAAGCTCAGATGCTTATAGGAAAGAGAGGACGGGGAAAAGGAAGAGGGGAGTGTGGGAAAGATGTATATCCTGTATGTATGTATCAGGGAAATACATAATACCGAACAGAATACCACAGCCATTATATGTGCTTTTGCCAAATACACGTATTGATATGGGACCACATTTATGACTGTTAACCAAAAAAACAGAAGCTGGGAGCAGTGTTCATAGCATGGCACCACGTGTGTAAATTATAATATTCAACCTACTGTTTATGAGAAAACGTCGATGGCTAGCCAAGGATGGCCACCGGGAATGTCTTTGGACGCAGCAAGTAACAGAAGTGAGGGAAGCTGTCCATCCACTGCACCAGGTAATGTGGGGACAGGGACCGAGAGAGCGTACCCCGCCTAAAGGCAACAGAATTTTTAAATGTTAAGGAAAATGGTCCCACCACGTAGATACACAGGCCACCTGGTCTGGAACTCACACACTAACTAGTCATGGGGGTTGATTCGGGGCTGTGATGTTTGGGGATCATTTAATTTTTTTTAACTATGTGGTGATGGAAAGAGAGCTGATTTTGGGTGGTGAGCACATAATGCAATGCATAGATGAGGTCATGTAGACTTGTATACCTGGAAACTATATTGCCAACCGATGTCACCCCAATAAATTTAACAATAAAAAATAAGAAGATAAGGAAGAAAAAAAATTACATGGCTTCTTTTAAAAGTTGTCTTTCTTTTCCAACTGAGACTGTGTGTGCGATTTAAGAAGACAAGAAAGAATGAAAGAGTAGGACTGAGTTGTTGGGGCCCCAGGGCCCCTTTGTTGTTGGCATAAAAGGCCATTTCCGCCTCACTCCCCATGGCAGAGGGCACCCCCAAAGCTCTGCTCTTGGGGGTGAGGGCACAACAGCCCTGAGCATAAGGCGGGGGCTGAGCTCCGGAGTCTTCGGGGAACCACGGGCTTTGCTTAGAAAGCACAGAAACCCGCAACGAAGAGAAGCCTGGAGGCCCAGCCCCCCCAAACCACACGCCCTTAAAAAACTCTCTGTAAACCTTTCCCCGGGCTTCCCGCGAGGCCTCCACACTCCCCGGTGGTGTGACTTCGGCACTTGATCTGTCTGGGTCTCAGGTGTCCTACTGGTTAAAAAAAGGAAAACAAAACAAAACACTTAGGAAAAGGGTCTCTCTGCCCCGTCTCTATCTCATCCTATAGAATCAGGGAGACCCCAAGCCCCTCCTCTTCTGCCTTTGCGGGGGGACCCTGTGCCTCACATTGCACTTGGAAGTCTTTGAGGTGCCCTGTCCCCTTCACTGACCCGCAGCCCCCCTGGGGCTCTTTCTCTGGGGCCTTCAGTGTCTTTCTTTGGCTACGAGGTGAAGGCGGCAGCATCAAGAGCCTAGGCTGACTCCTCACCACACAACTCCACAATCCTGGGGCCTCTGCTCAGGCCACGCAACCTTCCAGGCTGCATCGTGTGCATCTGTTAGGTGAGGCCAGAATACCTACCTGATGGGATTTGTGGCCAATCACATGTGGCCCCTGTTCCAGGTGAAGGAAGCCCAGAGTTGGTGTGACCTGCCGTGCTCACCTGGGTGGTGAGAGACAGAAACGGGACTCAGGTCCAGGTATTTCCTGGCGATCAGCAAGCACCCTGTAGCCTCAAACCACCAGCTCGCACTGCCCCGGCCCCCTGCTGCCAGGGCCAGGCTTCCTGAGTTGCTTCCCCAGGAAAGAGGTGCTCGCTGCTGTTGCCCAGGTGGGCTGGGCACACTTACCTGGGCACTGGCACCTCCCCCTTTCCCGTGCCCCCCAGAGGCCTTGGGAACCCAAGTCTGCCCAGGGGTTGCTCTTGGGCCCTTATTTCTGCCAAATGAGAGTGGAAGTGAGACGAGGTCCGCTGGAGCTGGCCGGCACAGGGCTGTGACGCGGTTGGCAGTCGCTGGATGGGCAGACTGATTTCCGGGCTGTGGATAAGGACAATCTAGAAGAACCATTGGGGAGCTGTTCTCAGGATTGAAAAAGCAGGTTCTTCCCTCAATAAATGTCAAATTAGTATACTTGAAAAATCACTGAGGCTTCTGCTGTCTAAATAAAACAGCTTCAGGGAAGCCGGATGGCTCAGTGGGTTAAGTGCTCGCTTTGCAGCCCCAGGGACCAAGGATCGAATCCCGGCCCCGGCCCGTGTGGACTCATGTGCTGAACTGGGGTGTGCTTCCCATGCAGGAGGCCCCCAGTTCGGTTCTTGCTCCCCAGTGGGGCCCCTGGCTCAAGGGGTTGTGCCTCTCTTGTGCCCCGGCCCAGTTCCTGCCCTGCATTGCCAATGTCCACCTGTGTGGAACAAAAACCATGGTGAAAACTCATGACGTACAACTATGGAGACTGCTCTGGGCCCTCCCCCTTCTCTCTCTCTCTCTCTGTTTCTCTCTGTCTCTGTTAAAAACAATAAAATAAATCTGTAAAAAAAGTTTTTTTAAAAATAAATAAAACAGCTTCATGTCCACAGAGTCACATTCAGTGTTGTTTTTTTAATAAATTAAAAAATATGTGTGGGAAAAGGATTGACACCGATGTTTTAAAATACCACCAGGGAGTGGGGTAGGGGGAGGCACCAGAAATGCGGTGATGGAAGGAAAGCTGACTCTGGGTGGTGAGCACACAATGCAACACATAGATGATGTCATGTAGAGTTGTACACCTGCAAACTATGTAATTGTTACCAACCAATGTCACCCCAACAAATTTAACAATAAAATAAAATAAAATACCACCGTGCTGGGGAAAAACAACACTGATACTTTTATTTTTCCATTGCACCTTTATTGTTTACTCTGTTCACTGTTCAGAATTTTCATACAGTCTTTCTAGAACCACACAGACCCTCCCCCAGACACGCCACTTTATGTCTAACCAGCCTCCTCTCGTCCTTATTTGTATGATATTCTGTCAGTGTCCAAGGAGTTCCCAGGGGCTATTTTTCTGGGGAGGAGGCAGGTGTGCAGAGTAGCCCTCAGCAAAGCCACCCGGTTTGTGTCCTAACTTCCGGGGCCCTTTTGGGCGAGGTCCCCACCTCTTCATTTCCTCTCTTCCCAGCAGCCTCCAGGCGCAGAGGGGCTAAGGAATCAGGCAGATTACGATCTGAGTTCTGACTCAATACTTGTAGCCATGTGAGCTCAGGGACGTTTCCTGGTCTCGCTGAGCTCTCCTTTCTTCTTCTACAATGTGGGGGAAAGACTCCCTCTCTCACAGGATGCTGTGAAAATTCGATGACTTAAGGAACGTAAAGCATCTGGCACAATGCCTGGCACACGGTATGCCCTGAATGCTTGTCAACTGCCTCCTTTCTGGTGGGGAAGACACCTGATGAATCACAGTCAGAGCCAGGAGTTCAGGGACATTTGCTTTATAGCAGTCTGATCCCTTAACAGAGCCCAAGAAATGACTCTCTAATGGTGGAATTTCAGAAACCACAGCATGGACAGGGACAGATCTGCTGGTAGAGACCTCTGGGCATCATTCGAATCCAACTAGGCAGATTGCTGCTTCTCTCGAGACTGGGGAAGGCTGGCGCTGGCAGGAGGAATACTGCCCCTCTTTTTAAGTCCACACCCCTGCAGCCTGGCAAAGCTCATTTCAGGGGCCAACAGAATAGGGCAAATCCATATTTATTTGACCACCCCCACCAAGGAGAAAGTATGGTAGCTTCATGTGGTTGTAAAACGGGAGCTTTAGGAAGCGCAGCAATCCTTTAGGGCAATCGTTATGTCCCTTCCAGTGCCCTCGAAGAGTCACCTCTCTCAGGGGTGTCCTCACAGCCTGAAGTGAGCTCACCCAGGGGGGAGTCCGTGTGTCATTCGCACCCTCTCTGTTTTGTAGAGGACCCCAGGTGGCTAAGGAAGGGACTAGGCACCAAATGCCAAGCTTTCCCCTTTTTTCTTTCCACCTTTCATGGTACATGGCCATTAAAATCGAAATTTAACCAACAAATGGTCACAAGAATGAAACAAGAAGGCTCTCGATAAGAAGCTGAACAGTCCATCCTTCAGCCAATCTGCAAACAGGCTGCACCACTCCTCAGTGCTGGTCCTCGTGACATTCCTTTAAGCCAATATCTGTCACTCAGCCTTTGTTCATGCATAATTCTCAGTAAGGATACGGTGCGTCTAAAGTCCACATGCCCACAATCATTTTATATCTCCGGTGTAACTACAAAAGCCATTCAACAGACGATCTGAAAACATGCACCAACCAAGACCATGGCTGGTATTATGGGAAAATGTCCTCTAAACCAAAAAGAGCAAGAAAGTGAGTGAGTGAGAGAGAGAGAGAGAGAGAGAGAAGAGAAACAGGACTAGAATGACTACACAATGGAGCATTGGCAGTCTCGGGGTGAGGCAGATGAAACTAAGGAAAGCTCTGTGAATCCAGGGGTGCCTCTCCAAATATTTGGTTCATGCTAAAAAATAGAGCACGTTTATTAAAAATATATATTTGTAAACCTTGGTATGAACAGATACACACTTCAAGCCAATGAAAAAAGAAAAATAAGTTATCTCCCTGGTATCAAATAGACACTTCTGATGAGTGAGATGCCTGTTCAAGAACCGCCCCTGTGGTTTTTCACGCCAAACGGCTCCTCAAGTGAAGGTAAAATGCATGCCCTGGGGACACGCTGATGTTACTCCTTTGGAACACGTGATTTCTGTCAGCCATCTGGTGTGACATTTCTGCACCTACCAGATCACCGGTGGCGTCAAAGGCTGGTCCTCCATGTGGTCTTCCGGGAACCCTGACAAAGACGTTGAGTTCCCTGTTGTGTTAATGAGTTTTGTTGGATTCATTGTGCTTTAGTGTCGGCTCCTTGCAGCAGGTTCGGGTTTTTGTTGTTTTTGTTTGTGACCTTTTATAAAGTTCGAAGGTACATTTGATCGAGTGGTGTGTGTAGGTAAAACCTGCTTGTTTGTGCAGCATCCAGTCACTGATTTGTCCACACACGGGACTCCCATCTTTTGGCCATCCCAGGCGTCTAAGGACCCTTGGGCCAGTCACAAAGTGGTGTATATGTATACAAATATGATAACGATTAGGTTCAGGATGGTCCCAATAATCCCCAGCATTGCCAAGATGCTCTCTTCTTTACTCTCTTTTTCTTGGCCTCCTCTGTCGTCATCATTTCCTCCCGTGATTACCATCTTGGTTGCAAATGTCTTTATCTTCTGCCCCAGGCTAACCTGTAATTGGAAAGAAGCAACACAGAAGGTTATCACCGATAAGCCCCTTTGCCACAGCTGAGCAGATGTGGTGGAGGTTGGTGATTGTATGTCTGGGGACTAGGGCATGGGTGGGAGCAAACGATCACCTATAGATTCAATCTTGAGACACAGTCCTCTTGGCCAGGGAGAAATGACAGAGCATGGCTTAACAATTTCAAGGATGAATGTCCTGACAATGGCATAAAGAGATTAGCTCAGGAGTCTCGCCTGGGTGCCAACCACTCTGTTGGGCGTGTTTATCCCTTTTTCTTTGAAGCAGAAATGGAGACAGTTGCATGGCAGTCACACTAAAACCTGTGTGCTCTCCCCTGCCAGCGGGAATTTTACACATGTCCATGTACTGAATCACACCCTGGAAGTGTGCTGTCCTGCATACGCAGGACGTGTGTCAGGGGGCATCACAGTTGCCACCGTCCTGAGTCTGTCCTGGCTGTGACATGGGCAGGGATGCACAAGATGTAAGAAAGGTAGGTTACTGAGACCAGAGGAGATGGTAAAGGTACGGGAGAGCACCATCGGAAATGGCATGACCCCTGGAAGGAGGACCCCATGCACCCCAATTCACTCACCATCCCTTTCTCCCCCAAATCTTATCCTGACACCCTAGGTTAGTTTTGCCTGCCTGTGAACTTCATAGAAACAGAATCATACAGCACATCCACTTTTGAATTTCCCCCCTCCCCCCAACATTATGTTGCTGAGATTCACCCATGTTTTTTGGGTGTAGCTATGGTTCCTTCATTCCCATCGTGAGCAGTATCCCATTATATAAACATACCCACAAATTATGTGTCTATTTTGCTGCTGATGGGCATTTGGATTTTCCCAGTTTTAGGTTATTCTGCTGCTATGAACATTCTTGTACACGTCTGTTGGCGAACATACATATGTATTTTTCCCAGCGTTTTATATAAAAATGTTCAATATATTGCAAAGTTGTAAAAAAAAAAAAGGTTGGGGAGGAACACCCATATGCTAATTCTACCATTAACATGTTAACTATATGTGCTTTATCAGATATCTGTCCTTGTGTCTCTCTATCCATCGTTTTCTGGGGGTGTGCCTTTCAAAGTAAACCGCAAATATTATTACTTCCCCTAAATACTACAGCAAGCCCATATTAACTAGAGCTCTATTATTTGTTCGCCATTTTTTCTTTTGAAGTAAAATTTATATGGGTGCAGTTTCCTATAGGTTACATATACCCAGGAGAGGAAACCTGGGGCACAGGGTATGCACGGGACTGGCTTTGGTGGATACTGCTAAGTGGTTTTTCAAAGTGGCTGTATCTGCTTGCTTGTCTATGAGTGCTAGATTGAGCCCCTTTTTTATGTTGGTGACTCCACGGCCCAGCCTTTGCACAAAGTCACAGGAAAGAGTAAGTGCTTTAGAAATTTCCACTTCTCTGTTCTGGACTGATGTCTTTCCAAGCTCAGTGGAATGGGTTTCTTGACGGAGCCCTGAGAGGGCAAGCTTTTGAATCTCTACCTCCAAGAACAGATACCTGGCATGGCCTATGTGCTTGGAGACAGTGTGCTAGAAGTGAATGGCTACTGGGGCATGATCTGGCATCTCTCCATCTCTGCAGGTCTGAGAATAGATCCCCAAAGTTGGTCTAATCTGAGATGCAATTAGTGATATCATTAAAACCAAAGACCCACCATCGCGGTCCCTCAAGCAAAGCCCAGTGCCTGGCGTGGAGGCTGCTTGGTTTTGAGGCTGACTTGTAACTCAGCCTCTTCCCTGAGTTAACCTGAGATAACTCTGACTCAGGAGGATGTGGGAGGGAATAAGCAGGTTGACCGGGTTTACTTGCTGAGGACGCTGTGGCAAACCAAGGGCCCAGAAGGTCCTCTTCGACTCACAAACGAGTTGCATCCCAAAAGTTTGTCTCCAAGGAGCTTGAGTCATCAGCCTGAATTTCCCCAAAGAAACCATGGAGCTCCCAACGGCTTCCTAGGGCGACGCAGTTGGAACACTGTTTTCGTTGGGAAAAGTGGCCTGACCAGGCTGTTCAGAATGAAGAGTGGGGAGGAAAAGGAAAGAGGCTAAAGGATTTGCTTGGGAATCAGAGCCCTTATACAGACAGGAGGGGAAAACAAGACCAAAATAAATAAAAAATGCAAAGGCTGGGGCCAGGTAACGTCTGACATAGAGCCTGTTACAAGAGTAAAAACCCATTCATTCATTCACTCATTCATTTACTCATCCTTCCTGACAGAGGTTGGGTTGAAAGGAGAATGGGGAGTGGCAGCTGATGGGAAAGGTCTTTCTTTCTGTTATAAAATGGTCTAAACTTAGATTTTGGAAATGGTTGCATAGCTCTGTGAATATACTAAAACCACTGAATTTTATACTTTAACAGGGTGATTTTTGTGGTTTGTAGATGAAATCTCAATAAAGATGTTTATCTTAAAAATGTGGCATTTGTGGGGAAGCTGGGTTGGCTCAGCGGGTTAAGCGCTCACTTTGAAGCCCTGGGGACCGAGGATCGAATCCTGGCCCCGGCCCATGTGGACCCACATGCTGAGCTGGGGAATGTCCCTAGTTCAGTTCTTGCCGGGGCCTATGTGGGAGGCTCCTGGCCCAGTTCCTGCCCTGCGCAGCCCCGTGCCCACCTGTGGAGTGAAACTATATGGAAAACTAAGACTGCTCTGGGCCCTCCCCCTTCTCTCTGTCTCTTTCTGTCTCTGTTTCTCTCTGTCAAAAATCAATTTAAAAAATCTTTAAAAAAAGTGTGGCATTTGTGATCGTTTCTAAAACAAAGAATCTAGAAGTAAATCTTTAAAGAGATGTGAAAAATCTTTTTAAAGACCATTAGAAAACTTGACTAACAGGCATAAAAGTAAGGCCTACATGAAAAGGAAGATATAGAATCTTCGTGAAATGCAACATTAAGGACCGAAAAACACCAGTTCTCCCTACAGTCATCTATAGACTCACGGCAGTTCCAGTCAAAATTTCTACAGGGTTTCTGGTGCCAATTGACCGGCTGATTCTAAAATGTATATCAAAGTACAAAGGGATAATGACAGCCAAGATATTTACTAAAGAAGAATAAGGTAAGGGGACCAGCCTGATAAGACATCAAGAATTATTATGCAGCCTTAGTAATTAAACCTTAGACCAGGGGTGGCGAACCTTTTGGCGATTGAGTGCCAAAGTTTATGAAATAAGAATATACTCGCTCAACTTGCGTGCCAACCCATTGAGTGAGATAGAGGTATCGATTATTTTTATGTCTATAAGAGCATAAACAATAATTTTTTAAATGGTATTCATAGCTCCGTGTGCCGAAATAATTGCTCCATGTGCCCATGCCATAGGTTCGCCACCCCGCCTTAGACAAACAGGCTGGAAGAACAGAAGCAGGGCTGTCCATGTGTGGATGGACACTGTCGGTCAGCAGGGAGGAATGGGCCTCTGGATAACCGAGTATCCACATGGAAACATAAATGAAACCCAACCAGCATTTCATCAGTTCCAGGCAGATTACAGACCACTGTGAAAGGGAAAACCTAAGAATGTTTAGAAGACAGTATACATGAATATCTTTATGATGTTGCGGAAGAGGATATCTTCATAAGACATAGAGGCTCAGACTATAAGAGAAAATATTAATGTCAATGGCATTGAATGTAATCCATCTCTTATCAAAAAATATTTAAAAAGTGAAGTTGAGCCATAAACTGGGATGTACATATATGTATGTATGTGTATATTATATGTGTGTGTGTATATATATATATATATATGTATGTGTGTGTGTATATATATGTATGTATTTGTATATTATATACGTGTATGATACATTTTATATATACATAATGATACATACATATGTATCATTGATATACAATGATATAATGTATCATACATATCATGTTAGTATCAAGTCACTAAGAAAGTGATAAACTTTGGTAGAAAACTGGGCAAAAACTGTCCAGACACTTTAATAACCACAAAGAAGGTAAACCTCAGTAATCAGAGAAAAACACAATGTCTGTCAGATTGGCAAGAGATAAAAAATTCTACAAAAACCACCAAACACTGACACGGTTGTGAAGCAACAGGGATTCAGACACCAGCTGAAAGAGTAGGGCCTGGTTACTGTCACTTTGGGAAACAGAATGACATCATCTTGTAAAGCTGAGCATACTCTGACCCCATGACCCTTCAACTAGGTTATTTTTTTTAAAGATTGATTTATTTATTATTATTTTTTACAGAGAGAGAGAGATACCGAGACAGAGAGAAGGAGGAGGGTCAACTAGGTTTTTTAAGACAATATGTCATCTGTCATAGAAGAACTCCTACATTTTCATGATGATGCACTGATAACTGTTTTCCTAATTAGGTCCTTTGTGCACCAGATCATGTCGCTATGTTAACAACTTAATAGCAGTCATCCAGATCTGGGCACACACCCTGAACACACCCGCACCTATGAACCAGGGTACACAGAATGTCCACAGACAGCAGCATCAGAATTAGCAAGCTGCTGGGAACAACACAAATGTCCACCTATAGTGACCTGGATCAACTGTCCCACGTTCACACACGGGAATTCCGGACAGGGGTGAAAGGACTGCAATCTGCAACAGGCATTGATCAATTGCTACTGTAACGGAGAATAGAAAAGCATCCAGGGGAAGCCGGGATGGCTCAGTGGGTTAAGTGCTCACTTTGTAGCACCTGGGACCGAGGATCGAATCCTGGCCCTGGCCCATGTGGGCCCATATGCTGAACTGGGGAGTGCCCCCATTTCAGTTCTCTCTCTGTCTCTGTCTCTGTATCTCTCTCTTTCAAAAAAAATAAAATAAAATAAAAAATAAAAATTATATAAAAAAAAGAAAAGCATCCAGCAGAAGACTGCATAGCAATGTCTTCCTTTACATGAAGCTCAGAAACATGGAACACATGAGACCACGTCGTTTAGAGACAGAGAAATAGGATAAAATTGCAAAGAAGAGCAAGAGAAAATTAAAATCAAAATCTAGGAGAGCGATTACTAGGCAGAGAAGGGAAGTGGATGAAATCGGGGGACCGCTGGAGTCCTGGCAGCATTTCATAAACTGGGTAGTGGGAACATGGGTGCTTGTGATTTGTACCTTACATTTTCTGAATAGGCTTCTGTGATCTAATCAACAATGAATTACTCAGTTAATGAATTAATCCTTGTGACAACCAGTGGTGCCTTTTGCTGTGCAGGAGCTCTTGGTACACCAGCCCCCATGCCCTTTTGGTATCTGTCTTGATGTCCTCTGGAAAATTGCCTTACTGAATGGACACTGTCAATCAAGGTGCCAAGGGGAGGGGCCTGGATCCAGGCTCAGCCTATCAGAGGCTCTCTCTGGAACTCAATCTTAGGTAGGGTGACGTGGGGGCAACCGTAACCCTGGCCGTGGTGTTGAAGTGAGGTTAGCAGCCTCTGCCAGAATGCCTAGAGCCAGACTGACTTCTGCCCTTTTGAAGGTTTGGGTCACCATTTCCTTCTACCCTATGAACAACTACCTCATATCCTTGTAAAAATACGTAGTGTGTTTTGCTTAAGACAGTCAGAATCCATTTCTTATCGGCATCTGCTGCTTGCAACCAAAAATTGTCTGCTCACACAGAAGGGGTATACAAGTATATTTTGTTTGCTTCCCCATGTGACCTTTGAATTCCTCCCAGAACTCTACTAAGTGCTCACGATGCCTCTTGAATAACACCTGTCATTCTGGAACTTACCACCTGCCAGGATAGCTTTTTCTACCTGCCCACAGCTAAGTCAGGAGTTCTTTGCTTTAAAACGAAATAACGTTACCAACCAATGTCACCCCATTAAATTTAACAATAAAAAAAACACAAAAAAACAAACAAAAAACCCAAAATACCCTCACTGTAGCCTGCAGCCCCTGGAACCACTTCTATAACTAGGAACTAAACAAAAACAAGTCCTCACCATTGGCTGCCAGGCAACACCTCAGTTGTTGAGAAACTGGTGTTCAGTGGGGCCTCAAAGACATCTGGGATTGAGTCTGGGCTCCGAGCTTTTCCCCTGTGTAATTTGGGCAAGCATCTTCATCTCTCTGAGACTCAGTTTCCTCATCTGCAAAGTGGGGGTAAGATTAGCTCATAGGATTAAAGGAAATAGTTGTAAAATTCCTACCTCAGTGACTGGCAGTTACTATGATTAAATGATGATGAAGATGATGATGATGATGACTGAGTCTCATTCTTACGGCCTCATGAGTCTCCATTTCTCCAGCTAAGCATCCCATGTTCTACTTGTCCTTAGAGCCCCTCCTAATCATGACCCCTCTCCTGGAAAGGCTCGTCCTAAAATCACAGTAAGGAAAACCTTCTGCAGGAGAGGCTTTCTCAGCCCACATGGGGCAGGGCTCCCTCCACCCCATTCTGAGGCAGCACCCCCATGAATGCTGCCGAGGACCACATCAGCTCCGGGGATGCCACCCCCTCACAGTGCTGTGCATTCACAATGCTGCCAAGCCACCTTGCTCTCTTCCTGCTGGGGGAGGGAGTGTTCTGAACTCAGGGACAGGACTGTGCATTTGGAGCAGATTACATTTCAGTTGGCTGACTTCTGCCCACTCCCAGCTTCAGATAACCCAGTATCCGATGTGCCCCCAAACTGTTGTCTAGATGACTACCTCCCAGTTTTTGGCCAGTCAGTCCTCACTGGTTAATCAGCACTCTTCCAATGCCATTGTTCTATTGTGTGCCTTCTCATCCAGCCCACACTTCTTTTGTCTTTTCTACAAGGCGCCTAGGACCTCTGCATCTGTCAGGCCCATGACCTTGCCAGAGAAGAACATGGCTGAGAGATGTCCAGTCCTAGGGACCTACGCTGGACCCTGGAGCTCTCTTCCCCTCTACTCGCTTGTGGAGTCTCTTCTTTAAGACTTTTCTACCCCGATTTCTCAGAGTCGCTAAGTCAGAGTTCTTTCTTCAACAAGCCACTCAGTGATCAATAATACACAGGAATGAAAAACTCACGGGATTATGAGCCATGAAACACTGCACAACAGTTAAAGATGATGGCAACCGAGTGACTTAGAGAAAGATGCCCACACTCTAATAAGAGGAAGACACAGGATATTAAAATTCAGGTCCACTTAGGTTGGCCAATAATAGTTTTAAAAGCTCACTTGCAAGGGAAAGAAATGCCTGGGGGAGAATATCCAGAAACTTTCTAGAATGTAGTTGATTATGTTGTCTTATTTTTATCATGTGCGAAACACACATATATGGAAACAAAACTAGGACGACTCCACATGCTTCTGCTTTCCACCCCACTGATAAGAACAAAGCATTGGAAGCCAGCTGTGCAAACAAACTTCTGTGAGCCAGTATCTCTGTGCCCAAGAGGCTGGAATTTGAGCCAGAACGTCGTTGTTGTGGGTGAAGGTGACAAATGACAAAGGTCCCCACAGCCTCTCTGTAACACAGCCGAGAGGTTCCGGCTGAATGAAGTTGGCTTCACGGTCTTTTAACTCAAACAGAAACTTGCCTTTCAAAATAACGCCCACCTTGGAACTCGCTCCGGGCTCCCCGATGTGCTGACAGCTACCACACGTTCAAGACCAAGGGGCGATTTCCCTCCAGTTCTTTCCCTCACTCGCTGGCTGCCTTTGCTGTTTCCCCGTTTCCATATCTGGGGGTAAGGAAAGTTCTTCTGGTCCTATTTACAAGAATGACTACCTGCCTGGGAATTCAGAAGCTCTGGGGAACAAGTTGAATGGCAGATGCTGGAGCATTAAAGAAGCATCAATTTCTCCCCGGAGAAGAGACCTCAATGGTCACCTGAAACACAGCAGCTCCCTGGAGAACCTGAGGCCCTGTCTTCCAACCAATCTGCCCTGAGTGTCCACACTGGGCTGAGCCCCACACTGAACACCTGACATATGCAAAGAGAAGATAAAGCCTTTAGTCCTCCTGGAAACCATGCAAACATGTCACTATGGTGATGTGAGCCCAGGGCATTGTGGGAGTCCCAACCTGGTTGGGAGGCCACCTGGGGAACTCTCCCCAGGAGATGGAGGGAGGGGAGGATCTAAGCTGACACCTACAAGACTAGCAGGACTGGAGTGGCTGATGGCGGTAGAGAAGGGGCATCTAGTTAGGAGACTGACAGGTGCAAAGAAAGGGCGACTGCAGAAGTCTGCAGTGAAGTTCACGGTGACTGTGGTAAGGCTGCAGGGGCAAGAAGAAACCAGAGCTGGGGCTCCTGGAAACCATGCAAAAGAGTTTTGGAATTTATTCACATGTATGCACATTTATTCCGTAGATGCAAAGGTTGCACGGATGTTCATTTCATCTTTATTTTCCCAACAGTATACATGCACAATTTATACTCTTTTATATGCATGAGATAGCTCATAATAAATTTTAAAAACCCATTTAGCTGCTAAAATTAGACCACAGGAAGTGCAAATTGGCCACTCGCTCTCTGAGATGTATGTTTGGGCCTGTAGCCTGCAGCTGTGCTAGCATTCCCCAGTGAGGCCCAGTCCCCTGCCTTCCCCGGCCTCAGGAAATCAGCTGGGGGCGGAGGCTCTGTCCCAGTGACAGGCACCCTGTATCCAAGCGACATCCTCATCAGGAGCCGGGCAAGAGTCCCCCAAGGAACAACCCCCTCCTTGTGTGCCCAGCCCCAGCCCCGGTGACCACAGAATGATGCAGCGGCCATTAGATGGCTTACTCAAAGGACATGGCAGGACATCCAGGGTGACCAGAACTTACTCCCAGGAGTTCCAAAGAGCTACTGAAGAGAGAGAACACGGGTAAAGCAGTTAGTCTGCTCAACAAAGGTTCACAATTACGGTTATTAATAACAAGTGGGGTGTGGCCCCTTGTGAATTGCCAGGATGTTGCTGGATCTAGCTTTGCACATGAGGCCTGTCATGACATGACCAGTAACTGCTTCGCTAGCTACACATGATGGTGACGATTATAGCCGCTAATCAGTCAGTACAGGGCACGGGCCAAGTGCTGGATTGTCAGGCAGCCACTCCAGGAATATTTATTGAGCACCTACTATATGCCAGGCCCTAGTCTACAATATAGCAGCAGCAGCCCAGATAAAAAAAAAGTGTTATTCCCATTTTAGAGATAAGGAATAATACTGAATACCCACAATGTGCCAGGCACTGTTGTTATACTAATGATAAGGCAGTCAATAAAACCAAGAACTCATCAAAAGCTCAGTTGGAATTGAACTCAGGAGCCAATTCTACTGCCCAACATTGGCCATCTCCTGCCTGTCTGCACATGCCCCTCCATTTCCATGCATCCCCTACCCCCACCATGCGAAATCGCAGTGCATTTGCTCACACTCTCTTCTTGGCCTGGATACCGATGCCCATCCTTCCAGGCTCAGCTTCTCGAAGTTGGGAAGCCTGCTGCAGACCACTTCTGAATGTTCCTGTCCTATTCTGTAACCACCCCTTTATCGAGGTCCTTCCCCTCCAGCCTTAGCGCTCCTTTGGGGGCATGGGCCTGGCTCTGATTCATCTCCAGGTCCTCTGGACCCTGCGCATGGTGCTCAGGGCACTGAGTGAGGGAGGGACTGAATGAATGAGTGAATGAAACTCAAGCGAGTCAGGGGACACCCAGCTTCCAGGTTAGAGAAGGGAACGTTGTAGAAGGCAGCTGAATGGGTGATGGGGACAGTGCAGCTTAGCCCCCTGGCCGGACCTCAGGATAACGTGACAGGCAGTGAAGAGAACCTGTGCCCAATGGCACGCCGTCTTTCCTGACTATGCAGCAGGACTCAGCCAGGTTGGGCTTGTTAGTGTGTGCATGTGGGGGTGGGTAGGATGGGGACATGCATGGTCAGGGGACAGAGGGGTATCAGCCCTGAGCCCAGGTCAAACAGCTCACTCCACCTGTCTCAGCAGCTCCTGCCATCGTCCTGCTATTGTCCCCCATCTATACACAGTGACACACAAGTGTTGCACACAGAGCACTGGGCAGATGGGGAGCCACCTCCCTGCAGGGCTCCGACCTGTGAAAAGGCCTTGGCAAATCTCCCTGAGCTCAGCCTGCCCAAGAGACCAAGCAGAGTGTGGACCCAGTCGATAAGGGACAGGGGTCCTTGGGAGACTCACTCGTTTTCCTTCCAGCCTTGAAGTCTGATGAAAAGGAGGCTGAGTTCACTGTGTGTGGAATAAGAAAAGTTTAAACACGGATGTAAATAGAAGAAACAGCTCCTTGTACTAACACTTAAGGTAAATTAATCAGTATCTATCTCGCCCAGATGAGTGCGCATCTTCTAGTGGTGGGAAACATTAATTATATTTGCCTAAACTTCCCCAAGGAACACAGGTCATCAGGTAGATCTGTGACAAGGCTGCTTCAATAGGGCAGCGGAAGTGAGTCACAGGCCTGTGGTCCTGTCCTCTGCCCCACCAGCAATGTCACACTCTGCCTGCCTGCTACTGCTGCTGGGCCATGCACGGCACTTCCCAGGAGACCCCATGCCCCAATTCCCAGGACCAGCAGGAAGGAGGGAAGGATCTTGGGACTCTGAAGAGCTGGATTTAGGTTCCGGTTCGGCCCCAATAAAGTGGTGTCACCTTAAATACATCATCACCCCCTTCCCACCCCTACTGTGTCCTCATCTGTAATTGATTCAGGATGTACACAAACCACTGGTTTTCAACAAGAAACACGTATTTTCCCACAGTTGAAGGTAGCGCTTACTGGAGGGAAAGTGGGCAACACTTCACGAGACAATGTATGCACTTATCTACCAGCCTGGCAACACCCCTTCTTGGACTTCGCCCTGAACATGATCTCCAGCTCTACAGAAATGCACGTGCAGGTTTGTTCTCTGCAGCATTTTGTAAATGTAGAAATATGGGAAGAAACGTACGTGCCCAGAGATAGATGAGGGGCTAGCCAACCACAAGGACAGCCACACGATGGAGTACTATGCAGCTGCAAAGAAGGCAGGGGAAGAGGACAGGAACTGATTGCGAGAATTCCAGGACACACTGGTAAAGTAGAAACGCAGGATGAAGAGTACCTATAGTATGCTGCAATTCATGTAAGAATTGGGGCTACAAAATTGCATAATCTACACATGTGTGCAAAAGAAATATAGCAAAAGTAAATCAGAAATTAAGGGGACTGACTATCTAGAGGAGGTGCGTGAGAAAGGGGTGGAGAAGGAATGGAATTGGGAGTGGCAGGGATGAGGAGAAAGTCCCATTTCTCTGAGTACATCTTTTGGTCCAAATCTGACTTAGAAGCATTGTCATGTTTCACATGACCTTCATACACACACACACACACACACACACACACACAAATGATTAAAACCAAATGAGATGTGACGGGAACCCCAAATGGAATATAAACCCTAAAAAATGAAACAAACTACTCTAAATAAATAACACAACCACACTGAAGTGGGTGGGAAAGAAAAAAATCTAACATAAGGGACTTTGGAACACAGATTTTGACTAGATAGCATAAAGCTGAAGACAAAATGACTGTATACAAATGCTGTTATTATAGTTACTTAGTAAATGTGCTTTTCACAGGGGTATGATGAGCAATTAGGAAACTACTGTAGTATACACTTGAATTAAAGAAATGTATTTTCGCTATTGAGAGTGGGATTTCTCACTATTGAAGATAGAAGTTATGAATAAGGAAAGGAAGGAAGATTAAAATATGCCTGTGTATCAGTACAGACTCGGGGTTTTTAATATACACACAAGCAGGTAGAGATGGAAATAGGAGTGTGTGTATTAGAGCATCTTTATGAAATCCTCAGCTGTGTCCACTAAGAGGGTCTAAGCAGTGGTGCCCAGTAGCAACGAGCACACCCAGCTCACAGACGGTGGTTTCTATGTGCCATTCTCCAGTGCAAGGAGCCAGGGCTCCTTGGAGAACTGGCTAATTGCATGGCTGGGGACAGGAAAATACCAGATGAGCCTTAAGCAGCTTGTGACTCCAGACAGCAAGAAAGTACCCACCCACAAAAATGAGGGGGCAGGGGATTGCTCAAAACACAAGCACAAAATTGAAGGAGCTTCTAATTTAGGGCAAAGCTGGAGCAATCTGAGCAAGAAAATACACAGCCACAATATTAAACTGTAATTCATAGAATAAAAGCAGAAGTCTACAGTTGACCCTTGAACCCTGAAGGGGGGTGGTTATGGACGCTGACCCCTGCACATTCGAAAGTCCGACTATAACTTCTGACTTCCCCAAAACTTCTGTCGTCTCTCACTATCAGTGGGGGATTGGTTCCTGGACCCTCCATGGATACCCCAATCCTTTATAAAATGTCACAGATCATTGTATCCACACATGTACAGTTGGTCCTCTGCACCTGAGGATTCCAACTGTGGGTGCAACGTACTGTTTTTGATCCATGGGAATCTACGGGTGTGAAACCCAAGGATACAGACTGTATATTTATTGAAAAAAATGCCCATGGGTAAGTGGACCCATACAATTCAAACCCATATTGTTCAAGGGTCAACTGTAATCACATTAATAAACAAATGGGGGGAAAAGAGACAGTTCTTTCTCACAGTACAATTCCAAGTAATAAATGTAGAAGAAAAGAGGGAAATAGGAAATCATCATTAAGCAAATAGCACAGTATTAACTGCTGTAGGCAAGACCCACTTGGTGGAATCTAAAATGGGTGGAAATTTAAGGAGAAACAGGATTTTCACAGTCTCCAAGTATCTCCCCTGAGATATTTATTAATAAGGAAAGACAGGTGCCCCCCAACTGCAGCTGTGCCAGCCACCCACAGAACCGCAAGAGACTAATCACTTCTGTTTCAAGCCCCTAATTTTAGGTTGGCTTGTTAGCCGCAACAGCTAATAGCACTGGCGAAAAGAGGCTTTGTTTGCAATCCTTAAGGAAAAGAAGGTTTTTCTTCTCCAAACAGCAGCAATTGGATAAATGGGCAGACAGAGACTTCCGGGGAGCAGCAAAGATTATGAACATCAATTTTCTGATCTGTAAAGTGGGAGTCATCGCTCCCCGTCCTATTGGATGAGACTGGTGTGACCAGGATGGGGGACCAAGCTGGCTGCCTCTGTGATTTATGTCTGATGTGTGTCATTGTGTGTGCGTGGGGGGTGGGTAGGCTCATTAGGGGATCCTTGGGCCTCTGTTCTGAGTTCTCACAGATCCAGAGATGCTAGCAGAGTCCCCAGTTTGAGTTTGGTCCCCTCTCAGGGACAATCCGGCATGGCTATGTCATTATCTCACTTCCTCCCCGTGGAGTGATCTTGGACCTATCGGGGTTACCGGGCACTTTGTTGGGGCCAGGCCATGCCCTGAGTGCTTGATATCCACGGACAACCTTCATCCTCACAACAGCCCAGCAGGGCGAGGTGCCACTGTCACATTGCGTAAGTGAGCAAAGTGGGCCAAGCAAACAAAAGGGACATCTTACGGCAGGTCCTGCTGCTGGCAGGTGTGAGAGCGCTGGACTCACATGTGCATGCCAGGCCCTGAGCCCATGCTCCCAAGTGCCCCCCGTTACACTGCTTCCTGGCAAGCGGCCACCCCCTCCCTCCCTTCTTTCGGCCCTGAGCCTCAGTTTCCTTGTCTACAAAGCGGGATGATAGCACCGCCTGATGACTGCTGAGTGGAGGAGACGAGAGCACATCCGCAGGGCCTGGCACACATTTCTCCCTCTCTCCACGGCCACTCTTTATGGCTCTAAGTTGCAAACAAAGGACATTTACTGAGAAAATGTGTGTTCTCCCACCCTACCACCCACAAAGTCCCCCAAGGGAAAGGATAATCCTTTCTTTTTAGGCAATCCACTTTGAAGACCTTGATCAGATCAGAAATAGAAGCTGAGCCGATTGCAAAGGAATATGGACCCTCCCTGTTGGCAGTACCGGGGCGTCCGCCTCCATTCCTTGCCCCCATAGTGTATGGTGAGAGATCCCACTAGAATATGAAAGGGCGGTGGCCTCCCTTTAAGAAGCGGGCTCCCCACCCATCACGTGACTCCCCAGCACTGGCGCACCCCCATTTCTGAACGCCTTGGGGAGACCTCTGGTTTCCGAAAGGCACAGCGCTGCCATCGAGATTTCTTGGCACTCAGGTCTTGCTGAGACAACAGCCCAGCCGGCTAGCTGTGGGTCAACAGCCTGCGTCTCGGGAATATGTTCCTTGGGAAGGTTGTACCCACCCGTATTTCACTGACTCGGGAGCATTTTCATTTTCACGTGACTTTTTTCACCTCGGCCAGACAGCTGGGTGAGTTTCACCATCTACCAAGATACACAAATCTCATCTCTGCCCGTGGAGTGCTCCAAGTGTGTTTGTGGCCAGGCTGGAAATAGCATCTGTCTGAGTGATAGCTTTTTTTTTCTTTTCTTTTAGGAAAAACTGTTCCTGACAGTGCAAAGAAAAGTCAGGGTTACAATTTTGATCCAAAACTAATGGGAAAATTTTCTTTAATGGATTTTGTTATAAGGTATCACCACTGAAAAAAATATACACAAGGCAGTTCATGCTGACCTGCCCAAATTCTTCCTCCTCTCCCTCTCCAGCATTCTTATACCAATGACATCAACACCCTCGACCATTTTTGAAAATGCCACCCCAGGGCCTTTGCAGATTCGGTTTCCTCTATTGGAACACACTTTGCCCCTACTTTTGAGCTGACTTGCTCTCTCACAGCATTCGGGTTTTGCTTACACACTGTATCAGAGAAGTCTCCCAAGCCACCCTGTCTGTAAAGGTCTTCCCTCTTGTCCGGGTGCCCCACTTTACTTTCCTCAAATTACTGATCCCTATTTGAAAAGATACTATCTTTTCATCCTTCCTGTCCACTTGGAAGATAAGCCACATCATGGCGACCTTGTCCTCACTGGAGCCCCAGTGCCAAGAACATTACCAAGCATATTGCAGACAGCAAGTCCTTTTTGGATGAATGTGCAGGTGCCCATTTTTCAGAAGAGGAAGTTGTGGCTCACTGCGGGTAAATGATTTGTGAAGGGCCAGGGGCATCAACCCTGGGGCTGCCATGAGTCCAACTCTGCTGCATTAAATCCTGCATTCTACATTCGCATAATTTCCTTTACCGAACTCAATCCAAGCACACTAGATTCCTGATAGCTCCGCTACCGCCTACACTGGGTCCTAGAGCTCAGAAGATGCTTCGGGAAGCAGGTCTGAAGGTATGAGCAGAATCCTGCCCCCCCACCCAGGCTCAGGCAGGGACGGGAACATCAGCTCTTCCCATCTGACCACTCAGGGAACACTCAATCCCTTCTCTAATAATTCCACTGCGCGGTTGCCCAGATTTCTGTAGGAGCATCTCAGGGCCGCAGGAATCACCAGCTCCCGTAAGCAATCATTCTTGACA
Organism: Craseonycteris thonglongyai; assembly: GCA_004027555.1. Classification (NCBI taxonomy): domain Eukaryota; kingdom Metazoa; phylum Chordata; class Mammalia; order Chiroptera; family Craseonycteridae; genus Craseonycteris; species Craseonycteris thonglongyai. Next base: position 38,816 of record PVKE010004671.1, read on the forward strand.
GTGCCAGCTGAGCTCTTGCACCGAGCCAGACACCAGACCTGCTTATTTCCCCACGAAGCACAAGCCTTCCAGAGCCATTTCTTGGAGAGCCTTCTACCTATCTCAAACATTATGTTAGAAAAGAAAAGAGAGAATCAATAAATGATCACTGAAGCTAAAAAGCCAGGAAAAAATGCGATCTTAAAAGATAGGCAAAGAAAGCCAAAACAGAAAGAAAAAAGGGAATCAAAAGGCACTTACAAGCCACACGTCCTCAGGCCTGTCTGGCCACACACAAGTGGGCCGCACGTTCCCTCCGCGAGCCTCTGTTTGCCTGTCCATAAAATGGGGACTTGGGACAGCCAGGGTAACCCCTCCATGGACGTGTTGCTTTGTTTTTTGTTTTTTTTTGCTATTAACTATTGTGCACTCACCCTCCCAACTACTCACTACCGGAATCCTGAGCCACCTTGTCCTACGCTAACCGCTGACATGGGTTAAGCGCCTACTGTGTACCTGGCACTGTGCCCACCACCTGTCCAGCTGGCCCATTTAGTCCCCAGCACAGCTCCGGGCATGAGGTGGGCACTGGACCCTCATCCGGTGAGAACGCAGACCTGGGATGGGTGACCCGCGGCTGCCCTGGGAGCCTTGGGCTGGGCCTCCTCCTATGCTCCTCCGGCCCCTGGCTCCTCACAGGCTCCATCTCGTAACAGCTAGCTACACACCGCACGCAGGGCACGGACGTCTCAATTGTCCCTGCACCCACCGCACTCCTTGCATGTAGCCCAGTTTTATGTTGACGGAAAGATTTTATAGATGTTTGCTGAGTCATCAACCCCCCCTAAAAATAAGTGAATAAATCAGAGCTCCCGTGAGTGGCTCCCTTTCGATCCTGCGTGATTTCAGGTGTTCCCGAAGCTAGAGGACTGTTGCAAACTCTCTCTCAGTGGTTTTATTGTTTTCTCTCTGCAAGTCAGAATGTTGGGGAGCGTCCTCAGGTGCAGAAGATGAGGGTGAGTGAGCTACAGTGCCCATGGCTGATGATTCTCCACATTTTCCTAACTGGGCATCTTGACTGGCATTACAAACCCCCTCAACTTCTTCCATGTGTAGATGGGAGCCCCCGGGCCCCCGAGTCCCTCCCTCTAAGGGGCGCTCCTCCACTGGCACCGGTGGGTACACTGGACCCCACGTGGCATCCCCAAGGGGAGGGTCTTGGTCCTAAGAGGGAGGAGACTGAGTCTTTACTGGGGGTGCAGGGCTCCTGGGAGTAGATTCTGCAGGCCTCCCCCGTGGCAGAGGACATTGGGCTGGGGAGAAGCAACCATCCCAGAATGGGGTTCCATGTCCCCCGACAACCACAAAACTCAGAGGGAAGTCCATCCAGCAATGCACCTCCTCCCCCAACACACACACACTAGGGCAGCAAAGACCATGCAGGGGAAATCGGACAGAAGGAAACCGTATTGTGAGCCAGAGTACATTGTTGCATTTGTTACAGTCATTTTGCTTGCGCCTCATCGATATATTTATTATCTTTGCTCTTCAAAACATTAAAAAGAAATCTGTTGACTTGTGGAAGGGGAAGGTGGCAGAAAAGCTGAATGTCCTTGTAACTTTTCCTTTGAAACTAGTGTTGCCAAGGGCTCTGAGGATCAAATCGCTTGTCCTTTATTGACACTTTGGCACCATGCTTCTTCCAGAACCTGCTACTAGAAATTTTCAGCCTTTGTGCGGTCAACCAAGTGGAAGAATCTGTGTCCCAAATCCACCGAGTCTTTGGGAGAACAGGCATCGCCGGCCTACTCCATAGAAAGCGCCGGGCTGGATGCCCTACATTTGTTGCCGACTTTTTCAAACCCTGAGTCGTGGTCGGAGAAGTACAAGCGTGGGTAGCAGTCAGGGGCAATGTAACAGCATAATACATACTTGAGAGTTCCAGACCCCAAGATGCACGGACACCAGAGAAAGAGCATTGAGACAGGAAGCGCACAGGCCACTGGGTTCACTGGGGAGGTGTTGACCCCATTTGAGAAGTAAGCAGCACCCAGCTGCTGAGGGGCAGAGTGTCAGGGGAAGGGAGCAGATCCGGAATCCAGAAGGCTGGGATCTGAGTACCAGTAGTGACTTTTCTACTTGTGTGACCTTGGCCAATTATCCTTCTGAGCCTGCTCACTTAGCTGAGAAATAAACTCACAACCACTGGTAGACTTAACTCTGGATGAGCAGGCACAAGAGGAAAGAAAAGACACTAAACAAGAGAAAGGTCAGAGAAACACAAAAACTGACCACAGAGGGGAGACACATAATTCATGGATTAAAGCGAACATACAAACATGAATATTCCACTACTCAGTACTAATAGCTACAAAACAAAACTAGATTCTGGGAAAAGGAGCAATCAGATAATAAGAAAAAGCTCTTAGAAATTAAAAGTATTAGTGTCAAAATGTTTTTAAAAAGTAAAAAAACAAAAAAACAAAAAAGTACTGGAAAATGAGTCAAAAAAACCTAAAATCAATAGCAAAATGGCAAAGAAGTGATATGGGAAAATGTAGAAGAATATAGACCCATTGTAGAAGTTTTGAGTGTCAACAAGTGAGTTTCAGGGAAGTCAGGATGGTTCAGCGGGTTAAGTGTTCTCTTTGCAGCCCCTGGGACTGAGGATTGAATCCCAGTCCTGGCCTGTGCGGTCCCATATGCTGAACTGGGATGTGCTTCCCATGTGGGAGGCCCCCAGTTTGGTTCTTTACCCCCCCACTCCGGTTTGGCCCCTGGCTTGAGGGGGCATGACTCCCATGTGGGAGGCCCCCAGCCCAGTTCCTGCCCTGCGTTGCCTCCGCTCACCTGTGTGGAACAAAACCATGTTGAAAACTGATGATATACAACTATAGAGACTGCTCTGGGCCCTCCCCCTTCTTTCTGTCTCTCCCTGTCTCTGTCTCTGTCAAAAACAATAAAATAAATCTTAAACAAAAACAACAAATGAATTTCAGATATGCAGAATAAGAGGGAAAATGAAGATTTTTAAAAAATTAAGATATTCGGGTGCTAAAGGATGAGTCTTCAGGTTACAAGGGTCTGTTAAGTGTCCAGAACAATGAATGAACGAAGGGTATCCTCACGTAATAGATGAATACCAAGGGTGGAGAAAATTTCCTAAAATCTGCCAGGAAAGAAAAAGAGAGAATCTACAAAGGACCTAAAATTGAACTTTTCATCAGCAACATGAAAAGCTCTGAAGTCTTTAAAATTCTGGAAGAAATTGATTTTGAACGTGGAATCTACCCTCAGTATGAGCATAACATACAGACCTTGTCAGATAGTTCACTTTCTATGTTTCCTTTCGTAGGAAGTTCCAACCCAGGAAGGAAATGAGGGGGGCCCGGGATGACCTCTGGGCAGCAGGTGTGCAGGGGACACAGTGCAACTTGTTATAGGAACAGAGAGGGTCCTGACAGTCCAACAAACCAAAACCAAAAAGGCAACAACAAGCAAATAAACAAACAAAAACCAGGGAGGGGCTCAACAAAACAGGTGGGAGAGCTTGATAAAGGGAAGAGATGATGAAGTCAAATAAAGCAAGGGAACAAAAAAAAAAAAAAAAAGAAAAGAAAGAAAAGTAGAAATTCCAGGAAAGAAAAAACAACACAGAAAACAAAATCCTGCACAATAGTCATGATCTAAAGATGAAGCAAACGAAAATGTGGTGCGATTTCAAACAACGGACAGAGTGCAAATGGAGAGAAGCCTTTGATTCTGTTAGGAGACATCCCGCCTTGAGCGATCCTGGGGTTGTGAGGCGGGTCCCCGGAGAAAGAAATGTAAGTAATCCTCGCATCAGGTTTACCTGGCATCAGACACTTCTAATACAGAAGTCAGTTCATCAGTGTCACCTGCTGTTTTCAATTATTAGAGTCAAGCTTCAGACAACGCATATAGTAGATAGTATAGGACAGGATGTAAATATAAAGCACCCTGATGTAACACCAACCCTAATGTACAAGGTGCATGAAAAGGCAGGAAAAATGGTAGGACACTAAGAACCTCCTCTTCCAAAAGGAGGAGACAAGCAGTGGGAAAGGATTATGGAGATAGACACTGATTTAAAGATTAAAAAGTAACTGGTAGGGATGCTGGGATAACTCAGCAGGTTCAGCGTGCTTGCCTTGCAACCTTGAGGTCTGGGGATTGAATCCCGGCCTTGGCCTGTGCAAACCCATAGGCTGAACTGCAGCACAACTGGTAACCACTGGGATGGCACAGAAGGTTCCCACCTCCCATGAGGGAGGCCCCAGTTCAGTTCCTGCCCCACGTCCACCTGTGTGGAATGAAACTATGTCACAACTGATGATGTACAACTATGAAGACTGGTCTGGGCCCTCCCCCTTCTCTTTCTCTCTCATTTTCTCTTGAACAATAAAAATAAATCTTAAAAAAAAGAAAAAGTAACTGATCAAAGCACTTTAATAAAAAATAGGTAAGAAGGGGCAGAGGAGGAGTCAAATCATTTTTCACTTTAGAACGTCCCCAGCTACGGCCTAAAGGCAATAAACCCACTGCCTAGAAGCACATCTTGGCTCATGCAGAAAAGGGAAAGGGTCCTGGTGAGGACTGAATGAGTTTACCCCAGTAACATCCCCAGGACAGAGCCTGCCACAAAGTAGGCACTCCAACTATATCGGGTCTTTTATTATACAACTGCCTATACAGGTTGACTTGCTACAACACGCATGTGTTGTTTGAAGAATCATTTTTAATGTTACATAAAGAGATATGCCAAGTAGAAGTTTTTGAAGAAACAGATGCAAAATCGTAAAGTACTATTTTAGAGGCCACTAAGCAGGGCGAGGAAGGGGGCCCAGAGAAGCCTGGGGGGAGATTCGGTTTTCACTCTCACACTGTTTGCACTCTATCGACATAAAAAAAGTGTCATTTTTTGTTTTGCAGACAGAAAATAAGTCTATAGACCTTTCGGAAAGCCTGGACACTTTAGAAAACAACTCTCTGCAGGTGGGATTCACACAAAATGTGGGAGAAGCTTTCTTCCTATTTTCATGAAGAGAAACAACCGAGGATCAGGTTAGTGTGAGCCAAACAGGGTGGGAGGTGCTGCATTCTGGGAGGTGGGGCTGGAAGGACCGTATTGCTGGTCTCCAGGGGGCTGAGAGAGGCCCGGAGCTTCCCCCACTTAGCTGGAAGCAGGAAACAGCAGGCGCAATGGCTCAAAGGAAGGGGGGTGGCCTCAAAAAGTATTTCTGAGGGTTTGGGGCACAAAATGGTAGTGGTGAAGGAAGACTCCTGAAAACTGCTGGGAGGGTAAGAGGCTCTGTCAGCCTCTGACCACACCTTGGAGGGATTCTCAGTCGTTGGGAAAATGTGGATAATTCTCACTTTGTAGAAATGTTGTGAGGTTTAGTGAACCATGATCCTGGGCAGGGGCTGACCCCTGGGTCCTAGAATTGTTATGTATTGGGAGCCAGCCACCCTGTAAGCATGGTGGATGAGGTGACTTGACTGTCCCACTGCCTGGATCTTGATTTGCCACATTCTACGTCAACTCTCCACACATACACACACACATGCACATACACGCACACACACGCATGCACACACACATGCACCGAGTATACCCACACACTCCTTTGCTGGATCCGCTCTTTGGAGACTGGGGGAGACAGGGGTCCCAGCAGTATGACCACTGACTCAAGCCTGCACGCGAATCTGTCTCTCTGGCCCCATGCCTGGCGTTCCACTCCTCCCGGCAGCCTTTGGTCTAGAGCTCTCCTCCCGGGTTACAACAGATCTGTTCTTCCTGCCTGAACTGTCTTCCTTCTCTTGGCCGACTGGATGCCTCCCTGAAGACGCAGTTCAGAGGAGCCCCCTCCCTGGGAAGCCTTCCCTGCTCCTGTCTGGTTTGGATGCTGGGTGTGTGCTTCCTGCACTCACCTGGCTGGCAGCATTCGACACCATCCTCTAGAGATGCTGCTGTCTGACCTCCCCCAGAGGGCGGTTAGAGCTGCCTCATGGCCTCTACTGCCAGGCCCGTCTCAGTGCCAGCAGAGAGAAGGGGCTTGGCGGGGGTGCATGGTGTGAACAAACAGTCCACCTGCTGGGGATTCCATACTGCACCCCCCGCCACTCCTTGAGAACCCCCTGAATGAGGATGCTTCGGGTCCGGACCCTCCCGCTGTGAATGGCGTAGCTACATCTAGACCTTCCTGCATGTCATCCCTGCCCCATCTGAGGGTGCTAAGGGGCTGGCAGGCTACTCTTTAAGATTTCTTGAAGCTCCACCGTGGTGCTAAGAGAAGCAGGCCAGCTTGTGGATGACCTTGTTCTTCGAGGCAGGCCTCAGGGATTTGCAAAAGAAAAAAACAAAACTGGAAACCTAACAATCGATAGACCTACAGCTCACCACCTGCAGGTCATGGGCTTGTTCCCAAATCTCCCTCCTCAGCCGAATGAGAACAGTTTCTACCAAGAAAAACAAGGTTTCCATGCGTACAACTGCAGCCAGGGGCCCCGCCGCCCGGCCCCCATGAAGCTGGATCTCCCTCCCCTGCTCTCCCGCTGCCCTGGGTCAGAGCAAGCTGAGCCCAATGGCACATGACAGTGTCTAATTTGTCTCATTCGTTGAGGGGTCCCCAACCCCTCGCACAGATGCAGCACATAGCGTGTGTTCAATGAGAGCTCGTTAGCAGGAGCTGCACCGCCTCCAGGCCCCAGGAGAGGACTTCTGGCACAACAGCATTTGTTTCACACGAGGGGACCTAGTCCAAGGAGATGAGCTCTTCTCCCTCAACCACCCTCAGCCTCCCACTGGCCCTATAACCAGCCCTCACGGCCCCTGACCCAGCTCGGGACCTCCCGGCACCGGCTGCCCCTCTCCGCTTTTCCTGGAATCTGCTGGTTCTCTGAACTGAGAAGGCTATCCACCCAAACATGGCAAAATCAGCTTTCCACTTGGAATCGAGAGTCACGAGGTTGTCTGTGTGCCAGCACTGTGCCACCCCCACTCCATACAGCAGGGCTGCACCTCGGCCACGGGCCAATGATGAGCAGGCCCAGCGAGGCAGGCGCGGGCCCAGGTGCGGAGCCGCGGTCCAGCCCGGCCGGTGTGTCTTCCCTGGGTGCAGGGCCAGTGGGCAGCTGTTAAAAGCCCCACCTCAGACCAGCTGAATCATAATGCCAACAGAGGGGGCCCAAGCATCAGCATTTTCCAATATTCCCCTACGCAGTGGGGGCTGAACCCTACACTCAGCCCAGCCTCAGGCGGTTGGGCTTGTCTGGTTGTCTTAACTGTGCACCTACTGTGTGCCCGGCACTCTGCTGGAGGAAACCTGTGATCTTTCAGAAGCAGCCCCTGCATTCAAGGAGGCTTCAGGCAGCTTCAGGAATCAGGGCCACACACCGGGGTGAGGACAGATGGAGCCCTCTGAGCTATGACGAGTTAGCTGCAGATAGTCCTGTCTCTGCTGGCCCTGGGCCACTTCAGGGTCTTCTTTGCAGCAAACTTGTCTTTAAAGAACCAGGCGGCCAATGGTTTCAGGTGTGCCAGCCCCTATGCCAACCCAAGTTGCCCTAGGCTCCTGTCTGCTAGGACCATGAATTCACATTCTCAGCTGCCTTCTGGGTGACCAACAGGATGGACTGCTCCTTCCCAGCTGCCCTGCTGCTGCCCCCACTTCCACTGTCACCCCCTTTTCCTCTCTGGTTTCCTCTAGTCCTTGGCAGAAGACCCCAACAGAACCCTCTAGAGAGTTCCTGCTCCCCGCTCCCTGCTCTCTGGTTTCCTCTAGTGAGAAACGTTCTCACCCAGTCACTTCAGACTTGACACAGATCTAGAACAAGGCTCATCTTTCTGCTTCCATTTTAAGTGCAGCACGTTTTTACAGGGGGCCGCCTTCCTGGTCCAAACACACCTCCCCTTCCTAGGAGTTCTTCTCATTGGGGCCGGATTACTGCCCATCCTGTGGCCAGAGAGCGAGGTGCCATCTTCGACAAGGCTCTATTCTGCAGTCAACTCCTGCCAGTTCCTCCTGAACCACCTCCCAGATTATAACCGGAGCTGGCGTTTCTCGAGGGCATGGTTTTAATTAATGTGCATGATCTCATCGGCTCCTCCAGCAGCCCTGCAGGGTGCTTAGAAAGTGAAGAGGCCCATCTAGGGGACTCTCAGAGTCACCAAGCCCGGGCCACATGGTGGCCGCCTCTGCAAACACGTGGCAGCTTCCCTGCATCTGAAACAGTGCGGGAAGGCGGGGGAGACAGAGGTGGCCAGATGTCCCTGGCGACATGGTGGGAAAAAGAACCAGGCTAGCTCGAATGTCTAAGCTCTGAGCCACCTCCCCCCACACAGTTGCCCCGATGACCCTGGAGCCACAACAATACCTGGATTGAGCATGGCGTCAGGGGCTGCCTGGAGCCCTGAGGAAGTGGGGCACCAGAGCCAGGGGCAGGCTGCTCCCCAGAACACGCGGTGTGCCACCCACTCACTGCATCCAGGCATTGGCAGCATCCCAAACAGATGCCATGGAGGCACAGCCTGTCCGCACACACCCCAAGCAGACTCCACGCTCATCCCCACAGAGGGGCTGCAGGACACAGGGACCCACTGGGGGCATGTGCAAGGGACAGGTGAGACCCCCATGGGCCAGACAGCACTGACTACTCACAGAGCCTTCTGATTGAGGGCATGCCCGCCAGGGAGCCACCCCCCACTCCCAGCCATCTCTCAGTGTAATGGGTTGAATTGTGCACCTCCCCCCCCAAAAAAGATCATTTCCAGTCCTCACCACTGATACCTGTAACTTGATTTGGGTCTTTATAGATGCAATTGAGTTAAGATGAGATCATACTAGATTAGAATGGGCCCTTAATCCATTGATTAGTGTCCTCAAAAGAGAAAGGAGCGAGAGATTTGGAGACAGAGCAGGCACACAACGAGAGACAGACATGAGGAACTGAGGTCAGACACTCAAGATGTCAGTCACTATGATTACTGCATGGCACCCACACATTTCCCAAAACGTTTAGCATCCACCCACAAGGATCACTTTTATAGCGCTGCTCTGCTCTTTCATGAAAAGAAGAGTAAACAAGGTGGTGAAATCTGTGAAATGTGCCCGCAGGTAGATGATTTCTGTCCCAAATGGCAACAATGTACGATCCTCTCAAGATTATTTTGCTAATGCATATATTTACCAAGGTTGGGGGATAATAGTCTGGGGAAGTTTGCAAACAGTTCCTTCACAGTGCACAGGACTGTGACGGAGTTATGAATGGAAACTGTACTTATGTATCTGCCTAATAAAGTCTTGAAGGTTTCACTGTTTTGAAGTCAGCCAGCAGGATTGCCAGCAGCTTCTCACACATTTGGGAGAACCCAGTTAAGAAGGAGGAAAAGAAGCCAGAAGAGCCATGTCTCTCCAGAAACTCCATTGGGTTACCTTCCAGGCTACACCCCTCACTCAGCTGCTGAGAGGCACCGGCAACTCCCAGACCTACGAAAGCTCTGTCCATGGTGCTGAGATCCAGGGTACAGACCGCTGGACAAAGGAGTGACCCCGTTGGTGATGCCGCTGGGCACTCAGGGTTCAACTCCAATATCAACAAGGAGCTTTGAGAGTCAGGGTGACAGGCTTTCCTGGGACAACTTATGGCACTTCTTGTGATATCCGGGGCCCCAAAGCAGACCTCAGCCTCATTGCTTTCCATGCCTAGATCCTGAGAACCGTTCTAATGTGCTCTGATAGGACTCTCTCTTTGCATCAAACACCTACACAAGCTTCAGGAACCAAAGGAGCAACCAAAGGGCCAGAGAAGGAGGGTCATGCCCAGCCCCCTCTAACTCTGGTTACCCAGGACCCTGGCTCTGGACTTGGCTTCCAAGACAAAAAGCAAAGGGACAGGGAGAAATTCGCATCCTCTGTGGCTGGCTGGTGTGAGTACAAACTGTCCATTCCCACGTGGACTTCTGCCAACGTGGCATTGGCCAGCCTCAGAGATCACAACCGACTCCTGATAGTTTCATGCCCTGCCCAGCTGCTAGCCCACCATTCGACCTTGGGCCAATCACGTCCTCTCTCTCTGGGCCTCAGTTTGTTGATCTATAGAAAAGGCCAATGAGAGGGTGGAGCTGCACGCCTTTCCCAGCCTACATTCTGGTGTGGTGGCCTCTCCAATAGGCAGCAGCTCTTCATAAGGTGCACTGCTTTGCCCTTGGCACAACTTGGCGCTCATCCAGGCCTAAAGAAGGCTGTCTGCCTGTCAGGGCTAAACTGCCCAGCCACAGCTAAGAATCTGCCCCCTGGCCTGTGGAACATGCTTCCCCCCACCCCTTAGCACTGAGAAGGTAGCGATTGATAGATGCAGCATAACCACTAGTGACCCTGGAGACAGTCTTCTCAGGTCCCACGAGCTCTGCAGAAGTCACCTGCCCTGCTAAGCATGTTTATTTCAAAGCAAGTGGCCACAGAGAGGCACGCTTTGGTGCCTCACACTGACCCCCTTTCCCGCCCATTAAGCCAGCTGTCGGGGGAAGCTGGCCGCTGAATGCATGCCCTGGATTTTCTCAGCTGTGGATCTAGGTCTGGGAGCATTGTTTTTAGGCCAGGAGCAGCCTGAATGTGTTTGCAGAGGCACAGGGAGACCCACGGCTCGGTGAATCAAGCTGGGACACTGCCCGCTCCATTTCCTATTGGCCGGAGGCCACAATGGCTGGGCAGCAAGTGCCGGAGCCAGCGGCTAGCTCGCTTCCCTTCCCGCCCACGGCAGGGTCAGTGGAGCTGGGTCAGGGCAGCAGCGCCTGGAGGGTCACTCACCAGATACAACAAGGGAAGCCAGCATGACCAGAGACACAAGGCGTGGGGGTCACATCGAGATCACCAAGCTCACTCCTACACCACAGGTCTTCTTGAGTACTTCACATGTCTTCACTATAATAAAGAAGCTAGAGGGGCAGCACGAATCAGGACTAGCTCTTTAAGACCAGCACCCTTACTCAAACACCTCCCATGGCTCCCCATTTCCTGTAAGACATGAAACACTCCTACACCTGGCATTCAAGACCCACTGCCACTGGGCAGGCCCGACTCACCTGTGCTTCCCCAGGCAGACTCCACCTGCTCACCTGTCCCCAAGGTCCACCCTCTGCCCTTGGCGCATACTTTCCTCCTACCTGGAACGCCTTTGTGCCTGGTCTCTGCTTGACACGTTCCTTACTCATCTCTTAACGCCTTCCCCATCCAAACTCATCTTCCCCACCTCTGCCTTCTCAGGGCACGACAACCACTCTAATTAGCTCCAGGCAGTTACATAACACGGCCCCCTGACCGTCTGAGCTCACTGAATGCAGGAAGCATCCTGTTTACCTTCAGCCTCCACACAGCCCTGCCCAATGGCCTCTCAGGGAAGGCTTGGTCAAGTGTCCACTGCAGGATTCTGCGTGAAGACCAAAGCTAAGAGGGAAAACGCTTCCTCTCATTCAAATCAAGGAGAAGCATCTTCAATGGGCAGGACCCAACAGGGTCTGAAGTTTTTCTGGCGTTTCTCATATTGCAGGGTGGGCTGGGCTCAGAGAAGCCAAACGAGTGCCATGTACTGACCACATAGCCCATCCACCAAACTCCTCATACATAGCTTATGTAGCTACACCTGTCATGCACTGGGCTCCCTGGGAGATAAATCTTATGAGACGGCCCCTCTCCCTCCCACTCACCCTGCAATTGATATTTCTAAGTGCAGTTTGCTTAACCCAGGCCCCGGGGGAGCCACTCCTGACAAGCAGCCCAGAGCCCCTCTTCTCAGTCCCCAAGGGCCAGGGGACTACCGTCCAGGCCTCACTGTTCCATCCGCATGAACATGGATGTCCGAGATGACACCAAGCAGACTGCTCCTCAGGGCGCTGAGAACAGTGCACCGAGGGGCCTAGCACTGTGCCTGGACATCGCTCTAAATGTCTGTGATGGGCAGAGAAAGAAGGAGCAATGGCAGGGCCCTTGGGAATAACAGTGGCTGAAGAAAGGGTGCAGCCTCAGGGGGTGGTGGGGGGAAGGGTCAGCCTATTTCTAAAAACTTCCTCTGAAAGAGAGTTCCAGACCCACTTTGACAATGCAGTCCAGGGATGAGTTATCCTCTGGCACGGTGTCCAGGGTCAAAGGGCTGCTCCTGAAATGGCTTGCACTCTGGCAGATGGCCGGGAAGCTGAGATGTCCCCCGGGGAGCTGAAGAGCCCCCGTGTGCCTCTGTGTGTGCGGGGCCGTCACAGTGGTGGTGGGACAGAAAGCGGCAGCGCCTCGGGGCTGTCCCCCACCCTCTGAGCACCCTGCCTTATCAGCTTCAGGTCCCATGGGCTCTCACAGAGTGACCGCCGGGCAGCTGTGTGGGCTTTAGGACCAGCATGGAAGCCAGCATGGCTAGAAGGAGAGAGGGAAGCAAGGCGCAGGTGGTAAGCAAGGTGGTTGAACCCAGGGCCCCGGAAGTCTCCAACACACCGCTGACCATGGCTCTTGGGTAAGGTGACCAGATTTTAACATTGGTAAAGCGGGACACCATTGACTGGGGGGGAGGGGGTTCTTGATTAAAAATTGGGTCTATCTCCCGCCGTTCCCTAGCTTGTCGTGCCTTCTTTCCAAAAATCGGGACTTTTTTAAAACACTGCGGGACACGGGACAAATTGTTAAAAATCGGGACTGTCCTGCCAAAAGTGGGACATCTGGTCACCTTACTCTTGGGGGCACAGAGAGCAGGGGTTCCCTCGGGTGCCCCCTACCAAACAAGCAGCTGAGGGCCGTGAGGAAGCCGAAAGCGTGCTCTGGGGGGAGGTGAATGCAGCCTGGGCGACATGGCGGTAGCTGGAGGTGCAGAGAGTGGCAAGCGTGGAGGGGTGGGGAGGACACATTCTGAGTTCAGAGCAGGAAGCAGCATTCTCAGTTCTCTGTGAGGATCTGTAGTTCTCGAATTTCAGAGCTGAGAATCACCTGGGAGAACGTTAGAAATCAGACTCCTGGCCCCTAACCCACAGGTTCTGATTCAGACAGGTCTGCAATAAGGCCCGGGCATCTGTCGGTGAGGAAGCTCACTGGACGCTTTCATTGAAGCAGCCTCAGGTCACATGTGGAAAAAGCACTCCAGTGGCCTAATGCCTGCACTTGACAGCCGGGGAAGCCAGTGGAGGGCCAGCCCAGGGAGCCCGCTTTTCCCTGGGCACCCAGGGGAGACGAGAGAAAGTGGCAGGGGGGACAAGCAGGGCTCAGGGCTCCTAGTCTGGGCTTTCCCTCCCAGGCTCCTTGCTCCATTACAGTAGCCAAGTCCTCCAGACTTTGACTGGGCAGTGGATGACGTCCCACGTCTATGGGAACCACAGCCACGTGTGGACACACTGCAGCTACTTTTGTCTACTTGTAGCCCCAATGCCTAGCAGTGCCTAGAACAGAGCTGGCAGTCTTACATTTTTGCTAAGCTATTAACAACCAGTACCTGTCAATGGGAGATGGATGGGAGTGGACTCCAGGGAGCAGGCAGGACCAGAAGGGGGCAGGCCCGATGGAAGAGATGGCTACACTCCTGGACAGATGGACAGAGCAGCGCTCCAACTCCACAGGTATGTTGGGGAGCAGGTCTCGGGACAATTCCTGTCGGAGCAGCATCAGCCTTGACGGGGAATTTTCAAAGTGAGTCCATGTCGATCTGGTTGGTAAGATCGATCGAGGAAAGTCTCAACATTCCCCTCTGGAAGCCAAGCAGGTGTTTCTACTCCTGTATCCCTCGTGGGGAACACAGATGCGGGCTTCCATTTCCACCTTCAGGTTGCAAAGCTGGGCTGACTTTTTAGAGGTAGTCAATAAATCCCTCTCAGTAAGTTAACAGGGACTGTGTGTGTTCATAAATCATTTTAAGGTTGTGCATTATGCTCTCAAGGCACAGCCACTTTATTTAAAAATATAAGACTTGTGAATACTGATCATTAAAAGATGACTGTCATTGTCATCCACTTTCTGTATTAAAAGGAGTCAAAAATCTTTTGGGGGGGTGTCACCTCAAGGCCAATCTGAACTCCAATAGCTTCTCTGTGGCAGAGTGAAGCGGTGTGTTGGTCAGGATCCCGGACTATATTAGCATATATAGACTGAGAAGTGGGAAGCTGGGAAAATGAGAGGCACAACCAGGCACTCCCCATTTTCTCTCCTACGTCGGGTTGCTGAATGAGGTGCACATAGCAGCTCCCCACAGGTGATCACAGAACTGAACAGACTGGGAATACATCGGCACTCCTGAACACCAGCATCTGACCTTGCAATTCAGGTTCCAATGAAGCTCATCTGCAGGAGCATTTAGCCTCACAAATACCAAGACACACCAAGCTTAGTCCAGTAGGAGGGCTTGCGAAGGTGTGGGCTACTAATGCCCTGTCAAATGCCATCTACACTTGTCATAAACCACATAGGAAGACGGCACGAAAACATTCCAACATTCTGCGATTCTCGAGGCTGGGAGTGGATGCTGAATCATTTCTCCTTACCGTGTCCAGATAACTAACTGTTAATGGTAATCACAAATCAGAGGCCACGACCTCACTGCCTTCTTGCTTGTACCCTCACCTCCCCTGCTTCTGCATGGCTCCTTTTGCATTTTCTGCCATTCAACAGAGCTGAAGTTGCCGAGCAGCTATTCTTTTGAGATTTGGGGTCAAAATGGTACAGACGCTATGGGTCTCACTGGGGATGTGCAAAGTTATTTCTGATTCACCAAATCCAAAAAAAAAAAAAAAAAAGTTGTGCTGGCTGCTAGGATGTTTTGGTATTTTTAGAGATGAGAGATGAATCACAACTGAGTTTTTTCCAACTCATTCTCTCTGCTTTTCCTTATTAATCAGCTATCATGAAACGTGAAGCTCTGGGCATGTAAGTAGTTTAGTAATCCAAGGCAGGAGGAGGGAGGGTCCTGCTTGTTAAGACATCACTTGCATGTCATGGGCGAGGCCAACATCTGGGCTGGAAGGATTCTAACCTGCCCGCGCGGAGAACCAGCTTGAGTATCATTACGAGAAAGTGAGGGCAAGTGATTTCAGTGACTTCTCTTGACTCTTCACCAAATGTGTGTTGCAAACGGAATTCTGGACTCTCCCATCCTGGGTCTGGAGGACCCTCATCTGGGCCTCTCAGCAAAGGACAGCAGCAGCTGTAGCAATGTGGGTAGACTTCGGAAGGCCACACACAACATGTCTGGTAGGATGGCACCTCCATTCGGTGGCTTGAAAAGTTCTTTAATGCCTACATTTGTGGAAATGCTTAAGAGCTATAGGTGAACCTTCAAGTTCTTGAACATGTCCCTCCTGCTTCCTTCTCTAGTTTGTCATTTGGGGAAGAATTATCCCTTGTGGCATCCTAGAGGAAGAGTCGTGATCTTTTCAAAAGCTTCTGTTACATAACTTTTATTCTGTGGCCGTTTTCAAGATGTGCAGGCTTAGCAAGGCCTTCTAGAACGTCCCACATGCCAGCTTCTAATCACATCCCAAGTGACACAGGACCTCAAGGAGTCAGTTTAGCTTCCCCCAAAGCACTACCAACACTAAACTGTGTTGGGTAACTGTTGGCTTATTTCTGATTATCTCTGGAATCTAACACAGTTGAGGTAGAGTGAGAAAAAAAAGCCAATGTCCGAACGAAAATCCCAGTGAATTCAGAAGTCTGTCGCTAGCCGACTCACCCGCTACGTTACCCACAGCAGTTCTGCATGCTTCCTTGGTGCCACGGTGTCAGAAGTTTGGGATGAAGGACACACTGGATGCCAGTCACAGTGCAGCAGAAGTAGGGGGATTAAAACCCCAGGACAGGGTGTTTGAAATTGTGCGTGGTCCTGCCATTCAGTAACTGTGCGAGTTTGAGCACCACACGTCTGCTCTTGGAGCCTGGTTCCTCATCTAGAACCCGGGCTTCATGTTTGCTTGGCAGTCATGAGGACACAATGTTTAAGTGGAGGCTCCTTTCTCCCACCACGTCCTCTCTGCCCTCCTTCTCTGACAATGACTGCAGCTTTGCTAGGAAACCTCCCCTCAGACAACAGAATACTTAAGGGTTACAAGAAGGCTGCATAGAGAACCCAGCAAAAACACCGCTGCCAAATCGTTTTTCAGCTTCAGCTGAGTTCAAGGCTCTAATTAAAGCACTTGCCATTTTCAAAACAACTGCAAACAGTAATTACATACTTCCCCTCCTTACCTTCCAGGAACAGCCTGTGACAGGCAGCACCCCCAAGTCCCCTAGACCTCAGCTGGAAGGTCATAGTCCTCCTACCCCATTGACCCACATTACATAACGGCTCCTGCCATATGGACCCTAGGGGGTCACAGCTCATCCTAGCCCTCTCAGATGTGTGCTGAGCCTCCACAGCACCAGGAACTTCCCCCGAGGGGGAAGCTGGCATCCTCACCTTTAAGATGAAAGTTCTATCATCATGCATTCAGAGTCCCCACTTAGGGTACGAAACAGCATCTTCTATAATGACCTGTTCCTTACTGTTTATATGGATGTGTAATTGGAAATGTTATGTAACCTTAAAGTACGGAGCATTCTGGAGCTATTAATAACCAGCTGCATCCACATTCTGAGGACTCTCCAAGCTCAGAGTTGTAGGGGATCGCCCGGTACAAATTTACACACATGCGCACAGACATAGAGATGCATACGAACACATACACTCGTTGCACAGATGTAAACAGATCTAGAGAATGGGAATAACTTGTCCTAGGTCACAAAGCCAGGAATAAATGCCAGGTGTCTTGGCCTCTGGAGGATGTTATTTTCCTCTATAACCACCGCCCCCCTCCCCGCCCCAGGTACCTGCGTACACTCGTCACATTGCACAAATGCCATAGAACTCGAACTAGGTTCTCACAGTGCTGGGCACAAGTGAGCTCCCATCAAAAGAGTTTATGATTTGGACTCCCAAATTAGAAACGGGATGCTAACAGGGTGCGGTCTCATAGGTACTCACTTGTCATACCCCTTGTCCTCCCAAAAGAAATCTAAGGCACCAAAAACATATTGCAGCACGAGGCCATTATAGGTATAGTGTGGAAGGGCTCAGCTTTTGCGATCTTCCAAAAAAGAAGTGGGTTTAAGATACAGCAGTAATCCTAAAAAGGAAGCGTTTATTCATGATTGCACATTTTCATGCCCGAGCAGTGGGGAGAAATGGGAGAAAAGTGATGAATTACAAACTAGGTATCAGGATCAGTGGTCATTATTGTATTGTGCAAATCTGGCTTGTGGTATTAGAAGTATGATACATGACATAGAAACCATCCTTTCATAATTTCATTATCATTTTCAAAAGTAACTTAATGAGTATTGTTTCTCTGCACTCATTTTTTATTCAAAGTTCATCATGAGCAGTTGAAACACACAAGGCTGGGAGATTAATAGGCCCACACAAGACCCACTATGTGCTATTCACAGACCCCACGAACTTGTCAAACATGAGAACTGTGCTCTGGTTTTGTGAATCGCAAACAGTCACAAAACCAGCTGGGAGCTTAGTTTCTGGGAAAAAGGTGAGACATGCCCATTTCATTTGGGATTCAATAACGCTTTAAAAGCTTCATTAATCCACATCTTTAAAAGACCTATGACAACCCCATTAAGAGCCCATAGGTCAAGTTGATGAATTTCGCTGCGATCAACAAGCAAACACCAAGCCAGGGTCTAAGCATTCTCGTGGCCCACCTTCCTTGTCAGTCCCGCTGTCCCTGCTTAGACAGGTTTCACCTACGACTAATGTAACCAGCAAACAATAGAGTGGGGAGAGTCCAAACGGCACTTTATTGACGTGCCCTGATTGTTTAAGATGAGAAGGTTTTTAGCGAGTCGGCTGTGATGGATTCTTTCTGTAGGAGACAGGCATGCTCACCAGCGGGCCTATTTGAAGCTGGCTGGACGTCTAGCTGATACACTGTATTTCATCCGTTCTTGGAGGGCCAATGTCATCTCTCTGAATGAAATGTCTAAGTTACCCCATAGCCCCAGCCTGGCACCAGGGGACATTTGATAGTCACCACGCTTTAGCCCAATAAAAAGCACTGCCTAGGCTGCCCCTGAACTTGCAGCTCCTTCCCCAGCACATCCTCTTCTTGGAAATCAACAACCTATTCAGTGCAGAGCCATTAGTTCACATGTATGTGTCTGGTCAGTTCACACACCCCAGGCCTGTGACCCACGCTTCTCCCACTCGTAGAACTGCTCAGGCGGAAGGAAACTGCGAGGTTATCCAGCCTGACACTGCTCCTTTTACAAACAGGGAAACCGAGGCTCCTTATTGCTAAGAGACGTCCCCTGGCCTGACACCAACACCGCCCAAGTTGTGCAGACAACCGAACCCAACACTTGGTGACAGCCCACTAGACAAGCCCCTCAGCCCAGAACCGAAGGCTCCCACGTGGCCTCCCCTTTCAAGACCGACCTCAAGGCACGGAGCACACAGTTAAAAGCTGCGAGATCTGGGGACAAGCCGAAGGCCCCGTGTCTGCAGTGACACGCCTTCCGCTTTTCTTCTGGGCTGGGTGAGCATCTGCCGACATGGGGAGCTGGCAGAGGTGAACTGAGATAAAATTTCCCACAGGGTCAGCTCCTGCCCGGTGGCCATCTGGGCTCAGACCCTGCGCCTGTTAAGTAACCACCTCCAAGACTTACACAACCAGGGGCAGGTGCGGTTAGGCCGAGGCTCTGAGGCTGAGCATGTGCTGGGGACACACAGCATGCAAGGGGCGCACGGGAGGAACTGAACTCTCCCCTTTCCATCTTTTCCCAGGCCTGGGAGAGGCAGGATCCCAGGAGAGGCGGCAGGCGGGGGAACATACTATCCACCCACACGAACAAAAGTAGCTTTACTGACAGTCCCCATTAAGGGTCAGCAGGCACGCACGCGATGGAAGGATGAACCAAAAAACACAGGCTCCCAGCCATTTATTTCATGTCAGCAGACACCGCACGCACATGCAATAACTCCAGGAGGAAGCAGTTAGTGGAAGACATGGGGCAAGCGTGCGTGTGTTACAAAAGGGTCAGCTTGGCAAAGAAGTAGAAAGCGAACCTGGGGTTCCCATCTTGGTCTCCCACTTCCTGGCCTTGTGACCTTGATTAAGTCATCCAACCAACCTCTCTGGGCCTCAGTTTCCAAATCTGAGTCATGGAAGAAAGGAAACCTACTTCCTGGAGTGGTTTTGAGGCACACTGCCCAGCACAGCCTGGACCCTCATTACGTGGTTAATATATATGGGCCCCCCCCTCGCCCCCCAATACACACGCAGGAGTCAGAACCCAGGCTGCATATTTCCTCATCCAGACCAAACAGGTCTCCTCCCGCCTGCGTGTCAAGCCCGCATCTGCCTCCCCCATGGCGGAGGAACGTGTCCAGGCAGTTCAGCCTCCAGGCAGGGTTTGGGGAATAAGGAAATAGGGGGTTTCCATGGGAAGCCCCGGAGTCTTCCAGGCTCTCGGTGGGGGCCAGGCAAGGGGATCGGAGGTGGCCTCCCTGCCGTGAGAAGGGGCTTTGTTCCCGAGGCGGAGGGCCTGGCTTACCGAGCAGCGCATCCGGAGGCGGGCGGGGGGCGCGCGGGGCACGCAGCAGAGCCACAGCCGGGCCCGGGGCCCGGGGTGCAGTAGCCGGAGGGAGGCGAGGAAGAGGAGGAGAAAGAGGAAGCTGCCGCCAGCTCCTGCCTCATTCTCCTGAACAGCGCCGACCCGCTGGCCGCCGCCGGCTGGGGCTGGCCGCCGGGCGCAGGACCCCGTTCGCGCTGCTCATGTCCCCGTCCGCCGCTGGCGAGGTGTGCGCGCAGCCGAGTCGTCTCCGGGCGGCGCCCCGGGGCTCCTCGTGCCCCGCGCGGGGGCTCAGCGAGAGGACCTCGGGGAGGCAGCGCGGAGGGAAAGAGAGGAAGAGAGAGCGTGAGAGCGCCCAGGGCTGCGCCCCGAGGGGGCCGCTAGCAGGACAGCGCCGCCCCACCCACCGCGCTGCGCGCCCAGCGGGGCGCCGAGCCCCAGAAACTTTAGCACATGTCCGGCCCGGCGGCCGCGGTGGCGGGAGCTCCCCAGCCCGTCGTGCGCCCCCTGGTCCTGCCCCGCCCCAGCCCCGGCCCCAGAGCGCAGCTTACCGGTCGCGACGGCGACCGAGGCGGTGGGGCGCTCACCCGGCCCCTTGCAGAGCAGAGCGCACCCGCAGGGGAGCGGGGAGGGGTCCCTGCGAGGGAGGAGTACCCCGGCGGCGGCAACTGGCAAAGGCTAAGGCCTCCTGGGAGGGGGCTGCACGCCAGCCGGGCTCTGCAGGCCCGGAGCGGGGAGGGTCCCTGCGCGCCCCCCGCGCCCGCCCCGCGGCGCCGCTGCTGACGCCGCGCGCGGGCTTCCCCGGCTCCGAGTCTGCGGAGCCAGCCCTGTTACCTAGCGACTCGCTCCGGGGAGCCCACACTGACGCGCGACGAGCGGGGCTGCGGCAGCGGAGGGGATGGGGAGCCTCGGAGGGGGGAGGGCAGGCGGCTGCGGCCAGAGCTCCTCCCTCTGCCTCTTCCCCGGCGCTGGGGAGGGGGCGTCGGGAGAGACCTGGCCTCAGCCTGGCCCTGGAGGCTGGGGACCCGGCGCTGGGCAGGGGCGGCTGTGGGCAGGCATGGAGGTGCTCCTGCCCCCTCCCAGGGGATGCAGCAGCAGGTGGCGGCGGCGTGGGCCCTGGAGGCCTGGCACCCACAGGCACGGAGACGGCCCCAGCCCGGGCGGGAGCGCGGCGAAGCTGGTGTGGGTGCGTGGGTGTGTGTGGGACGCTCGCACCCACGTGGCGTGCATGGGGACCTGAGGACGCCGGCGAAGGAGGAGCCTCCTCCTTCCTGGACATTTTGCTCCTGCGCTGACTGTCTCTTCATCATGGAAGCTCAGGTCCCCAGCTCCCTGCTCAGAGCTCCTCCTACCTTCCCGGGAACACAAGGAAGATCTGGACGATCAGGGGACAGTTGTGTGCTGATCACACCGATCCCCTTGGCGGCGCCTTCTCACGCCACCCCTGTGGCCAGCGCCTGGGAGCCTTCCTGTTTCTGCATTTGGGCCTCCCAGGCTAGAATTCAAATATGTAGGATGTTCCCTAAATTACTTAACATCGTTTATTGAAACAATGGAGTATTTGTCCCCCAACTCACACCTGAGCACTGCTGGCACGAACGTGAGCCATGAACATGAACATGTATTTGCCGTGAGGCCGCAGCCCCCCTCCTGGTCTTCTGAGACTTCCCCAGAACACACCGCAAAGCCCAGGACCGTGGGGGCGTGAACCATCCTCACAGCCGGGAGGGACCATTGATTGCTTTTACCTGTGAGTGAGGGAACTTGCCCACACTGAGCGCCTCAAAGCCCACCTGCGCCCAGAGGCAGGCCTCCTGGTCTCCAGACTCCCACGCCCCACCACTGCCCCCCTACAAGGCTGGGAGCAGGAGTCACCCTTCCCCACTCCTCTGAGGACCTCCCATTGCTGCGCAGGATAGGAATCCCCTGCCACCTCAGCCACAGGCCTGGCCCGCGCCCCTCCCACACCCTGCGGTCTCTTCCTCTGTGGTATGAACGAAGGAGAAAGAGGCAGAAGACAGAGCCTGCAGAGGAGGGATTACCCCTCCCCTAGAACAGCCCGCATGCTTGGTGTGTCTCAGGGCAGACCACCCCCACGAGGGGCTTTGGGACATAGCAGGCCCAGAGGCAGCACAGAGGCTCCAGTTATCACGGATGCCTTTTGAGATGCTAGTAACTTCTCTTGAAAAATCCTGCAAACCCCTCCAAACAGAAATCTGGGTCTCAAGAAACTGAGGCCCGAAGACAACACTTGTTTGGGAAAAACACTTTCATCCAGTCCATGTACAACAGTGGAGATTCAGCATGTCCCAGTGAAGTTGAGAGCAACACCTCTGATTTTTCCAACCCATTTTTATGGGCACTGGGAGCCAGGCAGCTGCTCCCTCAAGATCCAGGACTGCTTCCTGGTGCCATCTGTGCAGCCAGCTCTCTCTTCAGCCCAGATTTCCCCCAATCCAGGCATGATTGAACATCTAATTCGATCCAGGAACCCAGTGCTTATAACAAACTCAACCTCAGAGCTCGTAGTCCGTGTCCAACCAGAATCAGGGCCCCGCTGTTCCAGGAAACAAGGCAGCCCTGGAGGGAAGGGGCCGGGGGCAGGGAGAGGGGTTTGACAGCACAAGCATCGCATGCACAGTTCTCAAAGATTTGAAGAATGTTGGCTTGTGCGATAGCCAAAGCCAGCATGTTCATCCTTTCCCATGTGTGTGGGGGGCAGAGCAAGAAGGCAGCA
Organism: Craseonycteris thonglongyai; assembly: GCA_004027555.1. Lineage (NCBI taxonomy): Eukaryota > Metazoa > Chordata > Mammalia > Chiroptera > Craseonycteridae > Craseonycteris > Craseonycteris thonglongyai. The sequence goes on from PVKE010004671.1 coordinate 61,133, forward strand.
GCACACTGCGTTATCACCTATCATGCTTTTCTCAGTAGAGGTGGGTGTGTACCAGCATGTTGGGATTTAGGAAACCCATGAATCACCAGGGCCACATCTTTCCAGGATGTCCTTCTGCAGTCGGTGGACACCCACCCGCCCCTTCAAATTGGCAAAGAGCACTCGAAGTCAGGCAGAGTGCTGGGCAGTAGGGATGCAGAGGTGACTTAGGATCCTCTAGGTCCTCCTAGGGGCATTTACAGAAGCTTAACCCTGGCCAGTACTCCAGGTAGTAAGGGCTTTCTCCACGGGCTTGTCTAAACCTCACCATAGCTTGTAAAGTAGGGCCATTGTCTCATCTTCGAGGGAAGCTCACTAAGTTCCCTAAAGACACACAGCTGGCAAATGATGGACTTGGGAAGTGCAGCCTGATCTCCCCGACCCCAAAGCCCACATTCTTAACCCATTACTCTACTCTGTCTGCCAGGATAAAGGAAAGGAGACCATAATAATGTAAAAAGTGCCCACCCAATGTTTAGGATTACAAATGAGACCCGTGTGTAAAGTCACCAGGATAGTTCCTGGAACAGAGTAAGCTCTCAATATCAGATACGTAGCTTTTATTATTGTGACCAGACCTTCGATTTCATTTGGAATTGATGAGCTGTCTTCTAGGGACTACCAAGTACTACTCACAGATGGGCGTGACTTCATCTGTATGCAGGGGTTGCAGCCAGCTACACAGAGGAGGTGGGCCTCCAGGCATGTGTAGGTGTTGGGTAGGTGGCAGGGGCAGGAACAGAAACAGGCTGATCAGGAGAACTGTGTGGGGACCTGCACGGATCTGAACAAGTGGGCAGGAGCTGAGAGACCCAAGACAGAAATGCAAGAGGGTAGACAAGAGCTGGGAGGAGCCATGGCCTCTACCAGTGCTGGTCACCTCAGCTGACAAGGTCATCACTGAGCCGGGCCTGCGGGGTGGCGAGTGGGGAGAGACAGAGAGGACCCAGCCAGCCAAAGATTTCCCCATCATGCTTGACTAGGGCACTCCCATCCCTCGTAGGGTCCATGGGGCCACGATCCCTTCTAGTGTCAGCACTTTGCAGGCCACCGTGGAGGACACCGTGTGCGAGAGAGGGCTTAGCTCCTTGTAACGGGGACATGACTGGGCATAACTAGTTCACCCATTCTTAGGCCCCCACCCACCCACAAATCATTCATTTGTTCATTTAATAAATGTTTATTGAGCATTTACTATGTGCCCAGCACTCTGTTGGCTCTAGACATTCAGCAGTGAAGGTATCTCAGCACCTGTCCTCATGTTACTCATGGTCTAGCAGAGAGACACCAGTCAGCAGACAGTGTGACAAGACCCAGGTAGTGCTGGGGTGCCTGCAGGCTGCACAAAAGAGGGCCCCTCCCTAGATTTAGGGGACTGAGGAAGACTTCCTTCCTGGTGGAGACGTTTTCCAAGTTGAGTGGGAGTCAGCCAAGCTGCAGGAGCTGCACTGGGGGCAGGGGTGGGGGTGGTGGTGGTGGTGGTGGTGGTGGTAATGCTCTGTGTACAGGGAGCACTTGCAAGGCCCTGGGTATGAGCTGTGGGGAACTTCAAATGCTAAACAACCACAGCCCATTGAGAAAAGTCAACCCTAGCTGTGATTTGTAGAGGACACCTCCCTGTGGTTCAGCTAGATATGTATATGAGGCGGGCGGGAGTGGGGAAGTGGGGTCTGGGAAAGAGAAAGGAAGAGATTCCTTAGAAATGGTTCAGAAAAATTTGGAAGCATACTTCCTTTTTAAAAATCAGCATCTTTGTTGTAGATGACTGGATACAGAAGATGTGGTACATTTACACAATGGAACACTACTCAGCGATGAGAAATGATGAAATACAGTCATTTGTGGCAACATGGATGGACCTAGAGACCATCTTATTAAGCGAAATAAGTCAGAATGAAAGAATCCGGAAACATATGACCTCACTTATAGGTGGAATATAAAACTGAAAGTTACAAAGACACAGAGACCTATGGACACACCCAATAACTTGGTGATTGCCTGAGGGAAGGGGAGGAG
>PVKE010004672.1:0-63172 GCA_004027555.1 Craseonycteris thonglongyai
AAAAAAAAAAAGAAAAGAATAAAGTAAAAACAAAACAAAAAGAATAAGAGATGGTGAAGCTGGGATGGCTCAGCAGGTTAAGTACTCACTTCGCACATCTGGGGATCCAGGATCGAATCCCAGCCCTGGCCCGTGTGAACCCATATGCTAAACTGGGGTGTGCTTCCCATGTCGGAGGTTGCCAGTGCGGTTCTCGCCCCCAGGTTCAGCCCCTGGCTCAAGGGGTCATGCCTCCCACGTGGGAGGCCCCCCAGGCCAGTTCCCATTCTGCGTGGCCCTCTCCCACCTGTGTGGAATAAAGCCATGTCGACAACTGATGACATACAGCTATGGAGACTGCTCTGGGCCTCCCCACTCTCTCTGTCTGTCTGTCTGTCTCTGTCTGTATCTGTCAAAAACAATAAAATAAACATTAAAAAAAAAAAGAGTAAGAGAGAGGTCAAAGTTAAAAATTATTGCTAAAAAAAATTTCAGGGGGAAGCTGGGATGGCTCAGTGGGTTAAGCGCTCACTTTGCAGAGCTGAGGACCGGGGATCGAATCCCAGCCCCGGCCCATGCGGACCCATGTGCTGAACTGGGAGCTCCCCCAGTTCAGTTCTCTCTCTGTCTCTGTCTCTGTATCTCTCTCTCTCTCTCTCTCTCTCTCTCTCTGTCAAAAATAAATAAATAAATAAAAATATATTAAAAAAAAAATTTCAGGAGAAAAGCTGACAAAATACAAATTTCAAACATACACATACACACACAAATATGAAAAGAAAAGTTAAGCAACAATGGGTAAATTTTTTTCATTTATTATTATTATTAGTTTATGATGTATAAAACGACCTAATAATTAGACTTTTACACACTTCACAAAGTGATCACCCCACCAAGTCTGCTACTTCTCTGACACCTTACATAGCTCTTGCAATGCCATTGACCATATTTCTTATACTGTCTTCTACATCCCATGACTATATGTATATATATATGTGTGTGTGTGTGTGTGTGTGTGTTTTAAATTATACTTGACATTCAATATTTTACATTAGTTTCAGGTGTACAGCACAGAGCATAGGCATTTATATAACTTATGAAGTACTCCCCCCAATAAGTCTAGTACCCATCTGACACCATACATAGTTTTTATAACATTATTGACTATACTTCCCATATTGTATTTCACATCCTGATGACTATTTTGTGACTACTACCAATTTGTACTTTATAATCCCTTCACCTTTCTCATCCATCTGCTACCCCCACCCATCTAACAGCCATCAAGTTTTTCTCTGTATCTATGAGTCTCTTTCTGTTTTGTTTGTTCATTTATCCTGTTCTTTAGATTTTACATGTAAGTGAGATTATATGGTATCTGTCTTTCTCAATCTGACTTATTTCAATGAGCATAATAACCTCTAGGTCCATCCATGTTGTTGCAAATGGTTAAGATTCCATTCATTTTTATGGCAGAGTAATACTCCATTGTATAAATGTACCACAATTTCTTTATTCAATCATCTACTGATGGGCATTTCTGTTGTTTCCATATCTTGACTATTGTGAATAGCACTGCAGTAAACATAGGGGTGCATATAGTTTTTCAAATTAATGTTTGGGTTTTCTTTGGCTAAATACCCAGGAATTGCTGGGTCATAAGTTAGTTTCATTTTTAATTTTTGAAAAGTCTTCATGCTGTTTTCCACAGTGGTTGTATCAATTTGCAGTCCTATCAACATTGAACAAGGGTTCTATATTCTCCACATTCTTGCCAACAGTTGTTATTTGTCAATTTATTGATGATAGCCATTCTGACAAGAGTGGAGTGGTATCTCATTGTGGTTTCTATTTGCATTTCTCTGATGATTAGTGGCATTTAACATTGTTTCATGTGTTTACTGGCCATCTGTACATCCTCTTTGCAGAAGTGTCTGCCCATTTTTTAACTAAATTGTTTTTTTTTCTTAAAGTTAACTTGTGTGAGTTTACTTTATAAATTTTAGATATTAACACTTTATCAGATGTATCATTGGCAAAAATTTTCTCCCATTGAGTAGGGTGTTTTTTAGTTTTATTGATTGTTTCCTTTGCTCTGCAAAAACTTTTTGGTTTGATGTAGTCCCATTCATTTATTTGTTCATTTCTCTTGCCCAAGGAAATATATCAGTAAAAATATTGCTAAGGATAATGTCTTAGAGTTAACTTCCTATGTTTATTTTTAGGAGTTTTATAGTTTTGGGTCTTACATTTAAGTCTTCAATTTATTTTAAGTTAAGTTGTGTATATGGCATAAGAAGGTGGTCCAGTTTTATTTTTTTGCATATATCTGTCCAGTTTTCCTAGCACCATTTAATGAATAGACTGTCTTTGCCCCAGTGTAAATTCTTGCTTCCTTTGTCATAGATTAACTGACCATAGATTTATTTTTCAGTTCTCTATTCTGTTTCATTGATCTATGTCTGTTTTTATGCTAACACCATGCTGTTTTTCTTTCTATGGCTTTGTACTATAATTTGATATCTAGTAACATGATACCTCCAGCTTTGTTCTTCTTTCTTAGGATTGCCATGACTATTTTAGGTCTTTTGTGCTTCCATGTAAATTTTAGGATTATTTATTCTAGTTCTGTGAAAAACACCATTGGTATTTTGATAGGGATTGCATTGAATCTATAGATTGCTTTGAGTGGTTTGGACATTGACATTTTAACTGTATTAATTCTTCCTATTCATGAGCATGGTATATGTTTCCAGGTATTTGTATCTTTTTAAATTTCTCTCTTTAATGTCATAATTTTTGAGTACAGGTCTTTTACCTCCTTCATTAAATTTATTCCTAGGTATTTATTTTTGATGCAACTATAAATATTTTCTTAATTTCTCTTTCTGCTAATTTGTTATTGGGATACATAAAAATGCAATCAATTTATGAATATTAATTTTGTATCCTGCTACTTCATCAAATTTATTTATCAGTTCCAATAATTTTTTGTTGGAACCTTTGGAGTTCTCTGTATACAGTATCATGTCATCTGCAAATAATGACAGTTTTCCTTCTTCTTTCCCCTTTGGATACCATTTATTTATTTGTTTGTTTGTTTGTTTGTTTGATTTTGTTTATTGTCTGATTGCTGTGGCTAGGACTTACAGTACTATGTTGAATAAAAGTGGTAAAAGTGAGCATTGTTGTCTTGTTCCTGATCTTCAGGAGAATGTTTTAGCTTTTTCCTGTTGAGTATGATATTAGCTATGGGTTTGTCATATATGGCCTTTATTATGTTGAGATATGTTCCCTCTATTCTCACTTTGCTGATCCATTTTATCATAAATGGATCCTGAATTTTGTCAAATGCTTTTTCTGCATCTATTGATACGGCCATATGATTTTTATTGTTCACTTTAGGTCTTGTATCACATTGATTAATTTGCAGATATTGAACCAACCTGGCATGACAGGAATTAATTCCAGTTGGTGTATGATCTTTTTAATGTATTGTTGAATTCAGTTTGCTATAATATTTTGTTGAGGATTTTTGCATTTATGTTTATTAGGGACATCAGCCTATACACCCAGGCTGCCGCAGGGTTTTGCTGCTGTAAAAGTCTTGCAAAGCTCATGGATTGGAGCCAGCCACTCAGTAGTTGAGAGTGGCCCTGAAAATGTGGCCCTGGAAATGCAGCCCTAGGAGTTCCAGGGAGTTATGGGGTATGGGCTGTGGTTCTTAAAGTTTATGCAATTTTGGTTCTTGCACCAGATCTCGCAACAGATCCAGGCCTGCAACCACTTCAAAAAATTGCCCTGAGTACGCTCTGGCCAACCACCACTAGCCACAGGCTCGCAGGTCTTTCAGAGCCACGAGGAAAGACTAGGGTTCAGGGTGTGGCTGGCTGCTCACCACCCATATTTCCCAGGGCTGTTGAAAGTCATCAGCTGCTGTAAAAGGCTTGTGTAGTATGTGGGGCAGGGCTGATTGCTCAGTAGTTGAGAGTGCTCTGACTGATGTAGTATTAGCTGTGTGGGGCAGGGACCAAGGGCATCACCAAAGTGGTACTCCACATAGATTTTACCAGACCAATGCAGTCTCAGATTTGGCCTTTTGGGGGAGGGTTTAACATAGAAAAGATGGTGCCTTCCCGTAAGTTGCATATGAGGCAGGCTCCACACAGAAACAATGGTTCCTCCAGCCCTCCAGCCAAAACCACACAACTCAGTCTTCCCCCATATATCTCTGGTCCTCTCAGGTTGCTGCCCTTCTACCGGAGATAAGGTGTTTGCAAGAGAGTGAGTCTGTGTGCACGCTTTTGAAGAGAACATCTGTGTTTCTAGTTGCCCTCTATCCTATCGGATGGGCAGACAAAATTCTCACTGGTTTTCATTGCCTGATGTGGGAACTTCTCTTCCCAGCACAGGACTCTGGACTGGGGAGCCCAGCGTGGGGCTGGGGCCCCTCCCTCTTCAGGGGGACCTTTGTCACTGAAGTGACTTTCCTGGTGTTCAACCAGTTTCTGTGGATTTGGGGTCAGCTCATTTTGAGTCTCCACCCTTTCTACCCATCTCAATGAGTTTTCCGCCTTATATCCTCAATTATCAGGGTTCTGTTCAACTAATCTTCAGATCATTATTGAGGTTGATTGTACCTAATTCACCAGCTTGAGTGGGTAAATATTTTTGACACATTTTTATAAAGGATCACTATACTAGCTTGAGCAAATGAGCCCCATGTACAAAAGGAAAATTTGGTGGCTATTGCATAGTGGTGATGAGCATGAGTCTTCTTGGAACCTAGAGCATTCTCTTGAGTGTCTCTGAGTGTTCCTCTGTCCAATATTCCTAGATGATGAATACAGAAGCAACCAGTGAAGCCAGCACCTCAAAGACTCTGGTTTTCTGAAAAAGCTGTCATTCATCCTACCACAAAACAACTGTCTTACTAAGTGCTATTTGAGAGTAGAGGAAGTGGAATGGAAGAAGGGAAAAATGTTACAATCACTACCAAGACCTCATGACCAGCTGCAGAAGCAAGGACTGAAGCAGCTATGTTTTGTGTTATTTAATGTTTCCCTTTCCTCCCTTCCCTGAAACATACTTATAATGGGAGGAGCCCTGGAATAGTGGCTAACATTTTAGGTTTCAGGTGGGTCCCACCCAAATCACAGCACAATATCTACTTTTGCTGATCCCGTGGCTCCTGTATCCATGTGAACAATGTCTGTTTTTCTCGTGCACCAGCAGAGTACATTAGTTAGGGTAACATTAGCGACTGTAACAAGCAAGCCCTAAAGTTCTTAATAACACAACCACGGTAGAAGTTTATTTCTTGCTCATGTGAAGTCCTAGCCGGATGTTCCTGGTTAATGGGAATCATGTCTCCAGGGAATACCTTAGAGACTGAAGAGTTATTTTTGCCATCTCCCTTTTTAAACGTGTAACTTCCACGATTCCTATTTATCTGTATCGAGTCAGTAAAAGGAAAAGAGAACATAGATAAAGCACACCCGTCTATTAAACTTCTTGACCTGGAAGTGACACAGGTTCTCTCTAACTGCAAAGCCTGGAGGGAACTGTCACAGTGCCCCCACCCCATTCTCTCCCTTCAGCTTTACTATGCCTTTTCTTTTTTCCAGACCCTCCTCCTTCTTTCTCAGATTCCACATGGAAATCTCCAAGTGTCCCTCCATGTGGTGATTTCTACGTTTTTAGAAAAAAGAACAGAGGTACAAAGAGATTATGACCTTTATATAAAGAAAGGTGACCCAGTCTTAGCATCCTTTCCTTAAAGCTACATGTCTTCCTGTACCAATGCATTCTTTAAGAATCTTGCTAGTTTACACTTTTGCTTCATTAGTAGATTAGAAAATTATCCTTTAATATCTGAAATAAAACAAAAATAATCATTAGTAGATTTTTCCAGGGAAGCAAACATAAGGGTTCTGTACCAGGAAAAGTGATAATATGACATGATATATCCTCTCTTTTCTGGTAAAATAGGAGCCTGGGTGACCCAGCCCTGAAGCCACCACTAGTGTCTTTGTTGTCATTATCCCTGCCCCACACTAGCGTCTCTGATGAGGCGCAAGACCCTAAGTGGTGTAGTTGACAGCTGCATCTGCTTGGTCAGCACAATTTATTGAGAAGAAAGTGTGATCCCCTTTGACGGCTTTTCTTCCTTTGGTATCCTGAAACTTTTATCTCATTGTCATTTAAAAACTAGTTAAACACAATCCCCTACACACTCAATCCTTTATTACCATAAAGCAATTCAACCCCGCTCAAGCCCCCATACCCAAATTTACATATGCGTACAATACTCAGCAAAAATAAAAAGCGGGTAGTCAACCTGCCTTAAGTACTGGATTTAATGGCAGTTTGGGGACATCCTGCTGTACCTAAGCCTGCAAGTTGCAACAGCCCAAATATCTTGCCAACACTTTTCCTCCAAACACAACAAAACAAAGTAACATTCCCTAAGGAGAATTTTCAAAGCAGCTGTTAAGAGGAAATAATCAAAAACAATCTTTGTTGTGTTGTGCTAACTTTACTGCTTGAATGTTGTCTCTCTGCCAACCAGTTTTTCAGCAGCTTTTTTTTTCTTCTTCAAATTATTCAGTGGCATTTAGCAGATGGGAAAACCCTGGATCACAGAGAAAGGCGCACATCATAATTATACACAAACTTATCAGAGTCCCAACAAAGACAGTCTTAACAGCCTTAATCATTTATTTACAAAGACATAAAATTGTTTCCATTTGGAAAAGTAGACTAAGTGACATAACTGGTGGATACACATGAGTATTACTAACAAGGCAGATTAAGTAGGAATAATAAAATAACTTCAATATAATCAATGTAATTACAGAAATTCCCCATTTTAAATAGTATTAAATAAATCCACCATCCTCATCATCAGGGGTGGCCAACTTTTCTGTATATAAGATCTACTTTTTATCTTAAAAGTGTGTCGCGATCGACTTGTTGTCATAGGCGTAGTCTAAGGGGGAAGAAGGGGTGTGAAATGCATACTATGTTTATACACTGTGTTTCAGGATTAAACTATTGCTAGAAAGTTTTGTCTTCTACAATCACTTCAAAGTCCATGGTACACGGAATTCCACCCCAGACATTGGGAGCAATTGACGATCCACCAAAATTGGCCTCGCGATCGACTGGTCGACCGCAATCGACTTGTTGGCCACCCCTGCTCATCATCACTACTACTAAGAAAAAAGTAGGGGAAGCCAGGATGGCTCAGTGGGTTAAGAGCTCACTTTGCAGCGCCGGGGACCGGGGATCGAATCTTGGCCCTGGCCCATGTGGACCCATATGCTGAACTGGGGAGTGCCCCCAGTTCAGTTCTCACTGGGTGAGACCCCGGCCCAGCTCCTGCCCTGTGCAGCCCCGCGCCCACCTGTGGAATGAAACTATGTGGAAAAACCAATAATGTGCAATTATGGAGACTGTTCTGGGCCCTCCCCCTTCTCTCTGGCTCTGTCTCTGTATTTCTCTCTCTCTCTGTCAAAAACAATAAAAATAAATCTTTAAAGAAGAAAAGGGGATGTTTGGAAGAAAAATTACTTTGCAAAAATGATTACAGAATAAAATGTTGTCAATATTCTTTGGGGTATTCAGAATCATAAGCATTCACCAGAGAAGCTATTTTAAAATCTTAAACTTCCTAGTCAAATGAGAAGGTAAAAAGAAAAATAGGGGCAGATTTCTTTATTTTGCTCACCATTTGAACTATTAGCTATTGCATGAAAAGTTACTGCAAATTATTAGATATAAAGGTTTGTCATACTAACCCACTCTGCTAGTTTATTTGAAGCCCATTACAAGACATGTAGATTCTCATAGGCAATTTTGTGTACTTAGCATGATTATTTGTCTTCAGAATAATTACCTAAAATCAGAATGTGTCATATGCCCTTTCTAATCAGCTGCCTTACTCAGTTCTAACCAATTTCAAATTTTAAAAAGCGATGGTTTGTGGAAACCATTAAAAATAATTATCCCTTCTACAATCTATAATTTGATCATGGATAATTACGTGATATAACAATAGAATAATTAGACTTGTTTCTCTATGTGTGTTTGTGTGGGGACTAATTATTATGCCACATTTGCTAAATTATATTTTTAAATGACCTATTAAAATTAGTCAACTCGATAAATGTCAGGGTTAGGAAAGATACAGATATTTCATTGTGTGTGGAACTCAAGATTGTAGTTTAGTTTTTGTAATGCTGAAAAAAATTAATTCAATAAAAATTTTTATACCAAATTATTTTAATGGGCTAGACACTGTCAAAAGATACGTAAGGAAACCTGATGAGACAATCATTATGGAGCACACTGTCCAAGGAAGAGAAAGGCAGTCCTCAAAAACCACACAAATAAATACATATTTATAAATCAGGATAAATATGGTGAAAGAAAAAGCACAGTCTTTCATGAGATTTCAGGAGGTTTCCCTGAAATAGCAATTTATGAGCAGAGTTTTTATTCCTTTTGGTAAAATGTACATAACTTAATAGTTATCATTTTAACCAAAGTTTATTGTTATTAAATATGTTCACAATGCTATGAACCACTATATACACCGAAAACATTTTCATCTTCCCCAGCAAAAACTCTCTTTCTATTAAACAGCCCCAGGTGGCCACTATTCTACTTGCTATCTCTGAATTTGCCTGTTCTGGGTACCTCATAAAACTGGAATTATGCATTATTTGTCTTTCTACATCTGGCTGATTTCACTAAGCATAATGTTTTCAAGGTCCATCCATGTTGTAGCACATACAGTGATACCTTGGAATCTGAATGCCCCAAAACTAGAACAACTTGGAATCCGAATGAAAAAAATCAAGCAGATTTTGTCTTGGAATTAGAACGCTGCTTTGGAATCCAAATCATTGTTCATATGGGAGGTAGTGACTATATGTATGGCCCCTAGCTTTATCCGAACGCTCACTCGTCTTGGAAAATAAACGTTTTGGAACTCGAACAAGGTTCTGGTTCAGATTAAGTTCAAATTTCAAGGCATCACTGAATCAAAATGCCACTCCTTTTTCTGGTTGATTAATATTCCATTGCATGTATAAACCACATTTTGTTTTCCATTCGTCTGTTAATGGACCCACCTAGTGGCTATTGTGAATAATGCTGTGAACATAGGTGCACAAATATTTGTTCTAGTCCCTGCTTACAATTCTTTTGGATGTATATGTAGGAGTGAGATTGCTGGGGTCATGTAGCAATTTTATGTCTAACTTTTTAGGAAACTATCAGACTGTTTTCCACAGTGCACCATTTCGCATTCCTACCAGCAATACATGGGAGTTCCATTTTCTCCACATCCTCACAAACATTTGTCATTTTCTACTTTTAAAAAATTATAGGGGAGGCCGGGATGGCTCAGTGGATTAAGCGCTCACTTTGCAGCGCTGGGGACCGGGGATCGAATCCCGGCCCCGGCCGTGCGGACCCACATGCTGAACTGGGGAGTGCCCCCAGTTCAGTTCTCTATCTGTCTCTGTATCTCTCTTTCTCTCCCTCTCTCTCTCTCTCTCTCCCTCTCTGTCAAAAAATAAATAAATAAATAAAATATTTGGGGAAGCTGGGATGGCTCAGTGGGTTGAGCGCTCACTTCGCAGCACCAGGGACTGAGGATCGAGTCCCGGCCCCGGCCCTGGCCTGTGCAGATCCATATGCTGAACTGGGAGCTCCCCCAGTTCAGTTCTCTCTCTGTCTCTGTATCTCTCTCTGTATCTCTCTCTCTCTCTCTCTCTCTCTCTCTCTCTGTGTGTGTCAAAAATAAATAAATAAATAAATAAAAATAAAAGAAAATAAAAAAATTATAGCCACCCTAGTAAGTGTCAAGTGGTATCTCATGGTTTGAACCCATTGGCTTACAAAGACGGCGATTTGCCGGTCTCTTGCTTAGTTTTTTCCCCAAGCTTTGTTCGACACATAATCGCCCTGAGGGTTCGTCATTTTGTTCCAGCAATCTAGAATAATGCTAATTTTCATTAAAAAGCAATGCAAAACCTATGAGTTATAAAATATTCTTTAATAGATGGATTTCTGGAAAATAAATGGTAATTCTGATGTGAAAATGGAGAAAAATTCATAAGACAATGTTAATTTTCATTTCCCTAGTGACAAAATGATGGTGAGCATTTTTTTATGCTCTTGGAGGACATTTATGTATCCTCTTTGGACAAATGTCGATTCAAGTCCTTTACTGATTTTTTTTTTTTTTTTTAAGATTTATTTTATTGATTTTTGACAGAGAGAAACAGAGACAGAGAGACAGAGAGAAGGGGGAGGGCCCAGAGCAGTCTCCATAGTTGACAGTGTTAGTTTTCCATATAGTTTCACTCCACAGGTGGGCACAGGGCTGCTCAGGGCATGTGGGTCTGCATGGGCCGGGGCCTCGGTCCCCGGGGCTTCAAAGCGAGCGCTTAACCCGCTGAGCCATCGCAGCTTTCCCCCTTTACTGATTTTTGAGTGGAGTTATTTGGCTTCTGTTGTTGAGTTTTAGGAAGTTTTTTGTTTTTTTAAAAATATATATGGGATAATTTGCAAATAATTTCTCCCATTCTGTGGATTGTCTTTCTGGTTTCTTGATAGTATTTTTTGATGTACAAAAGGTCTTCATTTTGATTAAGTTCACATCTATTTTTTCATTTGGTGCCAATGCTTTTGGTGACATGTTCATGAAATCATTGCCACGTCCAATGTCCTGAAGATTTTTCCCAGTGCTTTCTTCCAGGAGTAAGGTTAGATCTTTGACCCATTTTGAGTTCATTTTTATGTAAGGTAAGGCTCCAACTTCAGTATTTTGCCTGTAGATATCCAGTTTTCCCAGTATCATTTGTTGAAAAAAATGTCCTTTCCCCATTCAATGGCCTTGGCACAGTTTTCAAAAGTCAATTGCTCAGCGATGCTGGGATAGTTCAAAGGGTTGAGCACTTGCCTTGCAACCAAGAAGACCCCAGTCCCTGCCAGTGCAAACCCACATGCTGAACTGGGGTGCATCTGGTAACCGCTGGGATGGCAGTGAAGGTTCTCATCTCCCATGAGGGAGGCCCCTGGCTCGGTTTTGCCCCATGTGGTCCCACATCCACCTGTGTGGAATGAAACTCTGCCAAAAAACTAATGATGTACAACTGTGGAGACTGCTCTGGACCCTGCCCCCCTTCTCTCTCTCTCTCTTACCTTCTCACAAACAATAAAATAAATCTTTAAAAAAAAATCAATTGACCATTTATGTCAAACTTGTTCAACCTACGGCCCACAGGTCACACGTGGGCCAGGACGGCTTTGAATTGTGGCCCAACACAAATTCATAAGCTTTCTTAAAACATTATGAAAATTTTTGTGATTTTTTAAAAAACTCATCAGCTATCATTAGTGTTCGTGTATTTTATGTGTGGCCCAAGACAATTCTTCTTCTTCCAATGTAGCCCAAGGAAGCCAAAAGTTTGGACACCCTTGAAGTGCAAGGTCTGACAATTAAGTCCTCAAATTTGCCACCATGCGCTTATGTTGGCAACACTGTATAAACAGCTCAGCAAGGCTTCAGGACCTTGGGTATATAAGTGTCTCACAGCTGTGTTTGCATCAATGTGTGACAGTGCCTTGCTAAGAGGCATTCATTGTTGTTGTTGCGTGTTTTTGTGTGCTGCTGCAAGTATGTTGGAGCTTAAATTAGAGCATTGAACATTACATTTTTTGTTAAACTTGGTAAGAGTGGAATTGAAATCCAGGACATGTTAATCCAAGGTGATAGGGATAACACCATGAAGAAAACAGCAGTGTACAAATGCATTCAATGTTTTTCTAAGGGAAGAGAGGTCAGGGCAGCCAGTAATATGCAGAACTGACTGTAATGTACCCACCAGCTCAAACAGCACTGTCTGTGAGGAAATTTTTAGCCAGTAAACAAATTACTGTATTGGAACGCCCTCCCTCTACCTGTTCTGGTCCCCAGTGAAGGAAATATTGAAAGGACAACATTTTGATGACCTTCCAGACATCAAGGGTAATCCAACAAAGGCTCTGATAGCAGTTCCAGAAAATGAGTTCCAAAATTGCTCTGAAGGGTGGACGAGGCATTGGTATTGGTGCATAGTTTCCCAAGGGGAGTGCTTTAAAGGTAACTGTAGTGATATTCATCAATGAGTTATGTAGCACTTTGTCTAGAACGAGTTCTTGAACTTGATTGTCAGACCTCATATGTATATGTGTTCATGTTTGTGTGTATATTTAAACTCTATGTTTAAATATTTCAAAATTATATATTCAGTTTTAACAGTATTATTTTATACTGTCACTGATGAGCCCACATTTATTTAAGAAATTAAAGGGTCAACTGTCTCCCAAATATTGTCTCATTTATATCAGAATTTCTAGAAATGCAAAAGACAACAATTCATTTAAGTTTATTATAAAATGTGAGCCTATTTTTTATTTGCAACATGAAGAAATTTCACAATATACATATCCCACTGATGTACCATAGAAATTGTTCTACAATATTATGCTTATTAAGACATTGTACTTGGTATTACATCTGTCACTTTAATTATGCTTTCTATATTTTAATGCTACCTTGTTATTTTTTACCTAGTTTACCTTTGGGTGAATGAACTATATGTATTTGTTTTTACCTATGATTTATAAGATTAACACGATATAGTAGTGATAATCTTACATAACTATTTTAAAACATTAAATTTCTTTTTACCTAATTAGGCCAGCAATAACTACTGACATTCTTTCATGGACGTTAAAGAAGCTAATACTGATAACATCTCCATTTTTGTTATTTTAGTTTCATATTTTGTATCATACTAACATGGTGTTTAAAATTTCCTTTAAAAATATTAAAATAAAATAAAATAAAATGCTTTTTAGAGAAAAGAGTTTCATTTTATAATTACATTGGAGTATTTTACTTTTGTTTCTATAATTAACCTCCATTACTTAATTTTCCTCTTTTTATTGCTTAGTATTTTATAGGTTTGTATTTTGGTTTTTATTTTATTTATCCTACAATTTTCAATAATTTCAGTGATTATAACCACTTTACCTCAATCACAACTTCCCTAATAAACAGTGAAATTGCTTATTCATCTCTTAATTGTTCAGAGTACGTTTGTAATGTGTGTTTACTGGAAAACAGACTTGAGTGCTAAATGTTCTAAGAGTTTGCAGATCTGAGAATTACCTTATTTTGCCTTTTGAAAAGAATAAGTCCTTGGCTGAGGAGACAATATTTGCCACTATAACCAATTGGAAAGTGTGAAGTTACAGGTAACAACAACAACAAAAAAATCACAGTTACAAGCTTATTTTCTTCATGTAGCAAGAAGTGTGCGTGGCCAATATGGCCATCAAGTCTGTGTTGGGCAGAATAATGGTCTCCAAAGATATCCACATTCTCATCCTTGGAATCTGTTGTGTTAGGTTATGTGGTAAAGAGGAATTAAGGTTGCAGGTAGAATTAAGGTTGCTAATGAACTGACCCTGAGAGGGAGAGATCACCCTGGATGACCTGACTGGGCCCAATATAATCACAAGGGTCCTTATAAGTGGAAGAGAGAGGCAAAAGAAAGTCAACATGGCTGGCTTTGAAGATAGAGAAGGCTATGAGTTAAGGAATACAGTGGCCTCTAGAGGTCACACTAGAAAATAAAAGAAAACATTCTCCTAGGAGCCTCCAGGATAGCAGCCCTGACTACACCTTGATTTTTTTGAGCCCAGTTACATCCATTTCAAACTTTGGACTTCAAGAACTGTAAGTTAGTATATTTGTGTTGTTTTCAGACACTATAACGTTTGTTTTTGTTGTCGTTTTTGTTGTTTCCCCTTTTTTGTGCTACTAATAAGAAACCAGTTCAATGTCCAAGGGGTGATTACAAAGCAAGACAAAGGAGATAGGGCCACATCAGCCAAATCTGTGTCTTTTATCAGAAATACAGGTGTGCCCCCAGCGGAATTTAATTTTCTTCTGGTGAAGCAAAATTAGGCCTGGTATCCACTCCTAACTGTGAAAAGCCTAGGCGGGCAATCACTTAGGCTCTCAGTCTCAACTTTTGGGGTAGCCCAGAAGAAGAGTTGAGATTCTTTTTCAGAAGCAGATCAATAGTATTTTATTCTTTTATTCTGAAAAACCTTAAGGCATTATTCATTAATAAGTGCCCCAGAGAAGAAATATGAATGTATTTTGATTTTAACTCTGGTTAAAAATAAACTCTGGGGGAAGCTGGGATGTCTCAGCGGGTTGAGCGCTCATTTTGCAGCCCTGGAGACCAGGGATCGAATCCCAGCTCTGGCCCAGGCGGACCCATATGCCCTCCCAATTCTCGCTGTCTGTGAAAACCAATAAAAATAAATCTTTAAAAATAAAAAATAAATAAAAGAATAAAAACTTTGTATGTATGTGTAAACTTACATGGTACTGGCCAAAAACCTTACCAGACTATATCTTTTTTTCCCCCAAGATTTATTATTTTTTTGTTTGACAGAGAGAGACAGAGAGACACAGAGAAGGGGGAGGGCCCAGAGCAGTCTCTACTGCTGTACATCATCATCTTTCAACATAGTTTCATTCCAAACAGGTAGATGTGGGGCCGTACAGGGCAGGAACAAGGACTGACCCCAAAAAGCAAGCGCTTAACCCGCTGAGCCATCCTGGTATCCCCCTACTAGATTATATATTGGCACTGATTTCTACTTGTCAGTTTTGCTTAGAAGATGGAAAAATCTCTAAATTTTCAGTTTCATGACTTTTCTTTTAGTTAGTTCAACTATTTAACAAATATTTTTGAGTATTTAATATGGGCCAGATACAAAAGAAATTTCTTTACTTTTGTCTTTCCTATGTGTTTATGTGTGTTTGCTCTGTTTTCTCATTCTGAAATTGTCATTTTAAGGTCAGAATCCCCTAATTTATTTTTCAGATCTTTTAACTACGTTGTTATTTAAAAAATAATCTATTCATGTTTCACATCATGAATGTTTTTCTCAGGTTCATGTTATATGTATGAGTATTTCACTGATTTCTTTTTTTCTGAGTTTTATGTTTTTTGTGTATGATTTTCTTTTGTTTGTGTGTTTTTGCATGACTGAGTTTTTATTCTGGCTATTGTGCTTTCCTTTTTTTTATTTCCTTTTTTCCAACCTTTAAAAATAGTTTTTGTATCAGTTTTTAACTCACTAAGAATATAAAGTCGAAATTTTTCTTTAAACTCATATCTTTATTACATTTTCGTTTTGTCTCAAATTTTTAAACAATCTCAAATTTTGTTGCCGTGATTTACTCACTCTTGATATTGACTTGTTCTCTTTGATGTTGGTGCTTAAAAGTCTGATGGGATGGATCCCAGCATGCTATATGAATGCAGGGAGGGAGGGAGAGAGAGAGAAAGAGAGAGAGAGAGAGAGAACGTCTAAGACAAGACAGTACTGTAGGAGAAATCTAGAACACTCTAGAAGCTTCTAAACAGGAAAAAAAATGTTTAGTTGTATTCATATAAATGGGCATTTGACACTTTTATTGGACAAAATATTTGGAGACCAGACTCAAACTTTTGGAAAAATGACATTTAGAAGCCACGGGACATTGATTTTGTAGCCTGCAACTTTACTGTATTTGTCTATTATTTGTAATAGATTTCTGATAGAGTCTTTAGAGTTTTCTACATACAGGATCATGTCATCTGCAAAGAGTGACAGTTTAACTTCTTCTCTCCCGATTTTAATACCTTTTATTCCTTTCTCTTGTCTGATCGCTCTGGCTAGAACTTCCAGAACTATGTTGAACAGCAGTAGTGACGGGGCATCCCTGTCTTGTTCCTGATTTTAGGAAAATAGGCTTCAGCTTTTCCCCACTCAGTATAATATTTGCTGAGGGTTTGTCATATATGGCCTTTATTATGTTGAGGTACTTTCCTTCAATTCCCATTTTATTCAGTGTTTTTATCATAAATGGGTGTTGTATTTATGCATTTTCTGCATCAATTGAGATAATCATGTGATTTTTATTCTTTGTTTGGTTTATGTGCTGGATTACATTGATTGATTTGCGTATGTTGAACCCACCTTGTGCCCCTGGGATAAATCCCACTTGGTCATGGTGAATAATCTTTTTAATGCATTGTTGTATTCTGTTAGCTAAAATTTTATTTAAGATTTTTGCATCAGTGTTCATCAGTGAGATTGGCCTATAGTTTTCCTTTTTGGTATTGTCTTTCCCAGGTTTTGATATTAGGGTAATATTAGCTTCATAGAAAGAGTTGGGTAGTACTGCCTCCTCTTGAATTTTCTGGAGTAGTTTGAGGAGAATGGGCGTTAGTTCTTCTTTGAATGACTGGTAGAATTCATTGCTAAAGCCATCTGGTCCAGGCCTTTTGCCTTTGGGCAATTTTTGACCTCCAGACAGTTCAGGGAAGGGCCCAGGCCCCTATGAGATTGTGCATCTGGAGCTACAATTAATGTTTTGAAATAAGAGATCTGGGGGCTCAGCAAATTCCTGTATTGCTTTTCACTAGAATTCTTATCACTGAAATTACCTATAAATTTTCTTACTTATAACATCAGCTTGCATTCGCCATTCTAAAGGGAAATTAGAAAGAAGGCAATTATGTATTCTTGGGGAGTGATAGATGCTGAAGAAAGAAAAGCCCAAGAAAGAGGCAAAAACAGAAAGAAAAAAAGAAAAAAGAAGAAGAAAAACCAATCAGAACCATCCCGAACCACCTGGAGTTTTCTACTAAAGCACTTCTTTTGGTTCCAGATTTACATTATGGATGATTGTTTCCTAAGACAATGAGTTCAGTGAGCAACAAACTTTATTAAGTCCTGCCCTTCGGCACAGAACAAGTTTAAATACTATTATTTTTATTCACTTATTCTAAACCACTTCTAAGCCTAGTGTGTGCCAGGCACTGAACAAATTATAGCAAAGATTTATGTTCCACTTTAAATAAAAAAGGAAGTCTTTGCCTTTTAGCAGTTGCACATGGCAGGCAGCATAACTTAACAATGTGTTCTATGCTAACCACCTACCTTTAAAATTCAGTTTGATAACACATAGGAAATTGTGATACAGGGCCAATTGCAATCACAAATTTAAACCTCTTTGTCTCCAGAGTGCAATGGAGCTTTCTTTGACGACTGGATGCCTCTCAAATGTTATTAACAAAAGAAAAATAATTACCTAAGTCTCTAACAACAAAAACTTAATTTCATATTATAGGCACTTAGTGGGCAGTGTTAACAATGAGATATGTCAGACAATAGAAAGGAGTAGAGATATTTTTGCTACAAGGTCAATAGATGATATGTTGCAAATTAGTACTGGAATTTCTGGATTTTATAAAGTTAACTTCTGTTTTGGTTTGATCATAAACTTTTCTTTTTAGACACAATTTAACTATATGCTTTAAAAATCGTTTCCAATATATCCATAGTTTTCTAGCCATGCGTCCTATTGTTAATACATCTAGAATCATGAGTTATGTAATACTGCACATAATGTGAATTCAGGTTTCACAAAAGTCTGTGAAAGCCTTGAAGATAACTGATTTAAAAATGAAGGCAATTCTCTACCACAGAGACTCAAAGCATAGGGAAGAAACAAGGTATTGTTAGCCTCACCAGTGCAAGTGGACTAATTAATGACGTCCAAGTGCAGAATCATCCAACATCATTAGGCTTATTAATTAACTCCAGGTATTGGGAGTAAACAACCTTCTTGCCAAATGAGGACGTGTTCAGCAGCCTTTATCTCTCCTTATATCACTCATTCAGCCAATTCATTAAAGCCTGTCTGTGTCTCCCAGGTGCCTCCTAACCGAGTTTTATTGTTTTGTCTACGGGGCTGGTTGGCTCACAGATCTTTCACAATATTCCTAGGTTTCTGAAGGCTCCTTAAGTGCCAGTATGGATCAGCCCATTTGTGGCTAGTTCTTTAATAAACGTGTCTTGACTCAATGAAGGACTTTGCAGAATAAGATGGGACAGGGTGACAGGGGGAGGGTGAAGAAAAGGCCAGAGGGAATTCCACCAGGTGCCTGTGTTCCCAGAAAGAACCAGCAGGTGGTAGCAACAGCTCGCAGGAAGGCCCAGCTCAGCGCCGTGGGACCGGAACAATAGACCCCCATTCCTGCCCCGGCTTTCAGCAGACTAGGGGTGGGCAGAAACATCTTTTCTCATGACGCCCTCGCCGTTCCTCAACCCTTCCTTCCAGGTACCCGCTGAGTTCCTTCCCCCGCCTCTAATCCCTGTGGGGGAGGTTCTCTCTGGGGAGCGGGCAAGGGAGGCGGCACCCAGAGGTGCAGCGACTTGTCCGGGCCATGCAAAGCCAGGCACAGACATCAGGACTTCCCCTCTCAGACCCAGACTTCCTTGCCCTTTGGGGAGGGTGGAGCCAGAAACCCCAAGGATGACAAAGATCCAAGGTCACGTACAAGGGAGGCTAGATCAGAGACACTTGCACACCCAGACGCCCCCTCCTTCGCTGCCTTTGCACCCCCCACCCCATTACTCTGCGAGATTTCTCAGTTTGTCTTTTCCTCCGCCCGTGCTTTTCCTCCCCCAGCTCACGCCCACCTGAGTTCAAACCAGAGCCACTAAAACAGTGGGTTTAGTTCTAGAGTTGAAGCAGAGAAAAAGCAGGGAAGGGAGAGGGCGCGGGGGTCGGGCGGGCTCCGGCCCCGCCCCGCCCCGGGCACCTCTCGCTCTCCCGGGATCCTGAGCCCGCGCGCATCCGAGAGAGGTTTGAAACGCGTCTCCCAGGCGCTCGGATCCCCGACTTCGCCAGGCCCCTCGCGCGTGCCACCCTCCGTGCCCGCGTCCCTCCGCCCCGCGCCGCCACCTCGCTTTCCCCCGCGCGCTGGTGGCCTGGGCCCGGAGGGCGGGCTCGGCTCCCCGGAAGAGGGAGAGCGAGGGCGGCCGCGGGGGCCGGAGAGGGGCGGGCCGGGCTGGGAAGTACGCGGAGGGGCGGGCCGGGCTGCGCCCGCTACAGCCGCCGCTCGGGAGCAGAGCCACGGGCGGCGGACCCGCGACCCAGCGCGCCCCGCGACAGAGAGCGCAACGCGGGCCTGGCACTGTCCCCAGCGCCCCGCCTCCAGGGCAGCCCCGGCCACCCGGGAGTCTGGCGGCACGGGCGGACCCAGGCAGCTGGAAGCGGGGTCCCAGCACTGGAGCAGAGACTTGGGCGGCCCCAGGTGCGCGCTGGGCCTCGAGGGGCGCGGACCTGCAGAGCTTGCGGCCGACAGTAAGGTGAGTCCCGGGGTCGCAGGCGGTGTTGGAGGGTAGCGGGCAATGTGCTGGGGACAAAAGAATTAAGATTTGCAAAAGTGGAGGGGCCCTTAAGACAGGGCCTTTGCAGATCCTCGGGAGCTTTCTCCAGTACCCCTCCCAGAGCGAGAGCGGGCTTTGTGAGGGGTGTGGGACTGGCCCACCTGGCTCTGCCGCCCCCATGAGCAGCCTCTTTGGCATGCGCATTACCCTTGCTGCTTGGATCCCCAAACAGAGGAGTGTTTGCAGAGACTGCTCTGGCTCTGATGCATGGGGTTCTGCTATAGGGTTCTCTCCGAGGCCAGGCTCCCAGCCTTCTGAAGAGGGTTACCCACCCTCCAGTGGCATCTTCCCAAACCCGGTGGAGCTGGGAGGAGCAAGGAGGTTGATCCCACACCTGCTCCACCTCCCACAGCTCTCCTCCCCACCCTCACCACATAGGTAAGCCTTGGGGTGGTGGGAAGTCTTGGTGCGCGCTCCCCAGCCATACCCACAAGTTGCACCAAAGTCTACTGCTTGCTGCTGCCCCAGCCCCGACCCCTTGCTTTCTGTCTGGGAGCTTGGCCCTGGCGGCCCCACACCTCCACCCACACATCTTGGCTGTCTGGTACCCTCTCTCCTCCCATCCCTGGGGGAGCTGGCTTGGTCCCAGCATAGCCGATGTTGTAATGTCCCTGGCAGTGCCTATGGAGAGAAGCGGCTGGTCCTGTTTCCAATCAGTTAACCTGGGCCAGGCCCTCCGACCGTCAGGGGAACTTGACTCAGACTCTCAAAGAGGAGCTGCCAGTTCAGTGGGAAAGGGGCTGTGGGCCCTGACCAAGTAATGGGGCACTGGGAGACTGAGACACACCGAGTGTTGTTCGGAGGGGCCCCTCGGGGCTTCCTCAGGGCAATGGACCTTTTTTGTTGCAGGAAGGTTGGGTGGGGGCTCCTCTGTATCTACCTAGTGGCCTAGGGAGGAAGACTCCTTTGGAGTTTCTTGGTTCATTCAGGATGCAGGGAGATGGCTGGCAATGATGGCTGTCACCAAGATGCTGGGGACCAGCAGACAGCATTGGTTTAAGCATGGGAGGGCAGGACCATTTCTCCTCGGGCCAGTGGCTCTCTCCCCCAGCTCATGATCATCTCCTCAACTAGTCCTGGGCCCTATGTCCACACAGCACTCCTCACGAGCTGGTTTAAGGGTACTTGGCAGCCTCGGCCTTCCCTTTCTGGACTTCCCTTCCTCTCCCAGCCCAGGTGTTTCTGCAGAAGTAGTTCCTGGCACAGAGAGTTCACAGGCAGGCAGGTAGAGTAGGGGCAGACCCAGTGTGAGGACTCATGGGAGACTGAGGACCACTTCGGTTCTGCACTGATGTGTGTGTTCACGCACACACCTGCCAGCACCCAGTGTCCTGCTCCACGCGCATCTCTTGTATATACTCCTTCACACACTGTCACACTTGCTCTCATAGGCACTGGTCCTGGCACTCGTGGGTTTTCTTCCGCAGTCTTCCACTTACTCATCCTTCATGCACATGTACCAACTGCCCCAACACGCTTCCTTATGCTCTTTTCCAGAGCCACCCATGTCCTCAGCCAGTGCGCAGCTGCAGTGGCTCGTTCTAAGTGCTGTCCGGCTAAACCCAGACACTGCCTGTATTAGAGCCTCCCCCAGCTCCACAGTGGGAGGCACAATTGGCAGCATCTGTGTGCTCTGGGGTACATTCTCAAGGGGCTGGAGGCCTCAAGGGACGCAGAACTGTCCTCTACTGGGTAATCCATAAATTGTCTTCTCCAGCCAGGGCAGAGAGGCTAAAGCGCCGGAGGACAGCCACCTCCTCACTCTCTGCTCTGGATGCCACTGTAAAGGCCAATGGGATCCTTTTCAAGGCAGGAGGCCAGAGCTCTAAGAGAGAACTGAGACCATGTCCAAGGTGCAGATTAAAGGGGAGAGGCTGCAGCATTAAGCTGAGCAAGGATTAGACTGGAATTTCCTGGCTATTTAATAGCTGCAGAACAGGACAGAGGGCAGGGCCTATGGAGCTGACCCCTCCCACACTGACCCTGTGGCTGACAGGTGTGAGGGCCAGCTCAGCAACCACACCAGACATAAAAACCATCAGCCCCTTTGCCCTTGGGACCTTCCGGTGCCCTGCGGGCCCCCGCAGCCTACTTTGCATGAATGTTCTCGTCTGGGCTCAGTTTGCACCACCCCTCGTATGTCTCAGTTTGCAGCAACACCCCTCGTATGTCTATGTTCCATGTGTCCAGGCCTTTCTGGTCCCCTCTCTCCCTTACGCTTGACATCCTGTAAGAAAAACGTGATGTTATCAAGTGAGACAATTTGAACTGCTTGGGAGAGAAGCTTAAAGAAAATCCAGGGATCAAAGGTTTTTTGCTTTTATGGTTGACATTACTTTGTTCGTTGGTTCCCAGCTCCTACTGCCTTTCTATCTCTGCTATCTTCTTATACATGAGATTTTCTAGATATTTTGAAACCTAAAGGGGAAAAGGAGTGGGAGGGGATAAAATAATTTATAAACATCTGCTATATTAGTCTTAAGTTTTATAAATATTTCCTTTTTTTATTTAGCATTTAATTATGAGATTTTGTTTTAATTATAAAAATAGGGTACGCTCACTGTAACAAGAAAAACAATTCAAATATGTATAAAACAAAGGTAATACCTTGCCCCTCTTCCCTTCATTTCTACTTCCTACAGTAACCAATTTTAATGGCTCAGTATATCTTCTGCCATACTTTCTTCCAAGCTTATTTGGCTTATATTATTTAATTTTTAAAAATTCACTTTGTAGCTTGAGATGCATAAATTATATTAAGTCAACTTGGTTTGTTCGTAAAATGATTATATTTAGCATTTTGATTTGCACACAGTGAACTTTTAAAATTCGTACAGATTTAACTCATTTTTAAATTTTGCACTTTTATAGATAGCTGAACTGAGAAGCTGTGATTTATAAGCTAAGATTCTGTACAACTTTAATCTTTGCCAGTTTCTGAAAACAAAATACAATCCTCGTGCCTAAGAAACTGTCATATTTTTGTAAATCAAAGAAATGTAGCAGGCTTGTGGATATAAGTATCTCTACTGTATGAAAAATATATAAAATGATATGTGCAGAAAAGGAGCTAGGGGAAAAAAATGGGAAGTCATAGAACGCAATTTTTGTCACAGGAAACTTTATCTAATCAGTCACATTTTCTGAGCTATCATGTCACATCCACATCTCTGCTGCTTCCAATGTTTTGTATTTTTCAAAGCATGGACACAGCTGAAATTTGCAAGTTTCCTGATTGAGATAAGTTTTGTGCTCTTTCATGGGTTAAAGGATTTCTAAACACTGCTGAGTTCCTTTCACTACTTAGAAAAGATAGAGGACTCCCCAGCAGGCCCCACAGAAGAAGAGCAAAGGGCCTGGCCCTGCGGAGGCCTGCCCTTCTCTGTGACAGCAGGGATGCGCATGTTACTCCCACGGCGTTGTCCTGGACCGAATGCTGAAAGGTGTTCTAGTCCTAAACCATTGAAGGAACCTTTGAAGTTCAAATTCTAAATCCTGCTTGTTTAGTAGTTTCTAGGCATGTGCGTGGAGCAACCGTGTACCTTGTCACTTATATTCCTGCCTTTAGCTTTCATAGCTTAATAAAGTTTCTTCTTTCCATGTATTTATTTTAACCATAGGGATACACTCAGATTCTATTTATCTATTAAAAAAGAAAAGATTTTAATGTATCTGGTTCATTTGATAAATGATAAATTGTGCTTCATCTCACTCAGGCACAATTTTTTTCTGAAAACACCTGTTTATAACCTTCAAGCTTCTGGACCGGAATCTAAAATATATCATCATCAAACCACGTAAGTATACTTCTGGGTACTTTATGGTCTTCAACCGTTTCTTTTTAAGGAATATCTTTGTTCTAAGTACAATTTTTGAAAATGACTGAAGTAGCAATCCACATGCAACGTCTCCATTTTTTTTCTTTTCTTTTGGATTCCTTTTGACCACAGAAGCTAAGTGGTTTTAATTTTCATAATTGCTTTTGCTCTTTTCTGGAAATTCTGGAGAGAGGCCAGCTTCATGGTGTCATTAAAATGCCTGCTCAAGCTATACATGCACACCCTATTACAGCCAAAAGCCATAGGGTGACTTGTACTGTGGGTCATCAAAGCAAATGCTTTGCCAGTCCTCATCTTCTAGAATGTTCCATACTGCACAGCTGATATTATCTGCAGTGTATCTTTTCTCTCGTGTTTTACTGCCCTTCAAAAAATTAATTGATGTGTATCTAAAGTGTTTATTATTTCTTCTCCATGATTATTTGTCTAGTTATCATTTTAGGAAGACACAGTGCTTATAGTTTCTTTGTACAGATTCCAGAATCCATCCATGCTTTCACTGAAAGAAACTATTTCAAAGAATATCTGCTGCTAAGGGGAAGCTGGGATGGCTCAGTGGGTTAAGGACTCACTTTGAAACCCTGGGGACCGAGGATTGAATCCCAGCCCCAGCCGGTGCAGACCCATATGCTGAGCTGGGGAGTTCCCCCAGTTCAGTTCTCTCTCTGTCTCTGTATCTCTCTCTCTCTCTCTCTCTCTCTGTCAAAAACAATAAATAAATTTAAAAAAAAATGAATATCTGCTGGGTAAATGGTATAATAGCCTCATTGGTTAAAGACTTTGCTGGCATTTTCAGTTCTTGATAAGAATGTTTCTAAAGACTCTCTAGCTCTGGACAGAATCTGGTCAGTGTGGTGTGTCAGGCATGTCTCCAAGTTAAGCCTTTGAGACTTTGGGGGTGCACCTACAATGTGAAGTTCATCAGGATATTTAACAGCTCTTGATGATGGGGCCATACTTTTTTCACTTCATGGTCTTCCTGTTCTGCTTGGAAGCATGTATTTCATGTGTGAATGATTCTAGTAGCATTTGGGACAGTAATTGGCAGAGAGCCTCTATTTCTTAGGAATAATTTGCCCTATGGAAATGCTTTTTCTTCTCTCCAGCTTTATTGAGATACACAGATATAATCCTATATCATAGAGTAAGATTAGGGTGTACAATGTGATGATTTGGAAATGTTTTTTTCCTTGCCTCCACATCCCTTAAGTTGAATTCTCTGTTTCACAAATAAGGTTTTAGAAGCATGAAAGGTAAATTTCAGTGGCTCGTAGGCAGATACCCATCACATCTCAGCCATACATATGTAGAAACAGTATCTTATGGCAACCATGTGGAGATAACACTGAAAGCTTCATCTTACAGTATAACCAGCATTACCAGGGGAAAAAATACATTCGGAGAAATTAAATCATGATTTTCATATTTATCAAATTTAAATATAGTTTAATAGGTTGACTTTACTTTCATGGTGAAATGTGTCATTTTTCAACTATGGATCACATGGCCACAAATATCCAGAAGGAAACAGGTCTCAACTTTCAATCAGCTTTTTGTTTATTTTTTATTTACTCTCATTCTACCCCTTTTGGGCAACATGCCTCTTGTTTTTTTCTCAACAGAAATAAATGCAGCCTTCTGCTCTTGACCATGCAGCTAACAGACTTTTGAGTTTCAGTCACCAGGAGAGGGATTAGGTCACCACTAATCTCTAGACCAAGGAGCAGAGGAAGGTCTGAGCCCGTTGGTTGTCCCTGTGACCCTCAGTCATGTGCTTGTGGGCTGTGTAATTCTACAGGCTGGGGGCGTTTTATATAAAAGGGTAGCTTATTATAATACATAGTTGGAGAAATTATTTTGGGAGCATGACTCATTTTACTAAACAGTTCATTATCTACAGATTTAAAGAAATTTTTAACAAATTATTTAATTGAAAAGATTACATATAATCGTGTTTACACATGCACGGTTTTTAAAATACAAAGTTAAAGGGAATATAGTGAGAGTGAGTCTCCCATGCACCAGCTCCTGTCCTGGTCCTCTACTGTCCTGGTCCTTTCTCCCCAGGTTTTGTCTACATGTCATAATAACGCACGGGACAATGTATGTCCTTATATTAACACTCAGGAGCACACTTTATACTGTTCTGCACCGGAATTTCATTTGGAAATAATTTTCATATCAGTGCATAAACAATATTTGTGTCATAATTTTTTTTTTTATAATTATAAAAATGGGGGAAGCTGGGATGGCTCAGTGGGTTGAGCACTCACTATGTAGCCCCACCCAGTATCCAAGGATCAAATCCCAGCCCCGGCCCGTGCAGACCCATATGCTGAAGTGGGGTGTGTCAGGGCTGCTCTGGGCCCTCCCGCTTCTCTCTGTCTCTCTTTGTCTCTCTCTCTCTCTCTCTCTCTCTCTCTCTCTATCATAAAAAGAATAAAAGTAAATTTTTAGAAAAAATTTTTTAAATGTTCAATTACAATTGACATACAATATCATATTAGTTCCAGGGAATAACATAGTGATTAGACACTTATATAACTTACAAAGTGATCCCCCGTAAGTCCAGTACCCATCTGACACTATATAGCTGTTACATTATTATTGACATATTCCCTATGCTGTACAGTACTTCCCCTTTCTTCAGAGTGGTGAATAGTTTCTTTACAGTCCTTTCCTTTACAAATAGTTCTGCAGTGAATATTCTTGTTTGAACATCTGTGCAAATAGATCCAAGTATACGTACCCAAAGGACAAATTCTTAGAAGGGAGGCTGCTAGACAGACATCACCAATCCCCTTTCCAGGAGGATATTCCAATTTGCACTTGTGATCTCAGTGAATATAGGACAGCCTATTTTTCCATACCTTTATTAATTTCATAGGACAAAATGGCATGTCACTTGTTTCAACATGCCTTCCTTTTCTTGTGAGCAAACTAGAAGCATCTCTACATATATTTCAGGCATAGATTTAGTTTTCTGTAAGCACTAGGGAAGATGTGCCCCTTGTGGAGAGAGGACCTTTGTTTGACACATGTAGGTATGCCAGACCTGCATCGCCCTCTCCCTTCTCGATACTGACTCTCCTCAGATGGAACGTTAATGCCTCTGTTCTTTTCGCATCTGCCCTCACACCCATCCTTTTGCATAACTCAGAGCTCTCCTCCTGTGGCCCCTCTCGCTTCACTGCCTCTCTGAAATGCCTAGATGTGCCCAAGTCTGATGGAGTCGTGGGGTGTTGGGGAGGGGGGATGGCGTGTCCCCAGGGAAGGAGTAGCTTTTAACCCGCTTGCTTTTAATGAGCAGAATCTTCCAACTTCCAGTGTAGGGTGGCTATAGGAGGAAAGAAAGTGAGGAAATGAAGAGAAAGAATTAGAGTAGCTCCCTCTGGAAGCAAAGTGTAAGATGGGACCAGAACTAACTACCCAGTGCTCTAGAGGGAGGGCCATGGGGAACAAATGTAGGGAGGAGGTGACCTGGCACATGGCAAAGGTCAGGACCCTGCTGGCTGTCACTGCATGCTTGGTGCTGGGACAGTGTGAGAGCTGGTGGAGGAGACATAGGGTCAGGTTTTGGAGTCTGGGCCATCTATGAAGCAGTGCGTTTTCCTCCCACCAGTGTGTTCTGGTCCTGTGACCCCTGAGGAAGCAAACTTGGCTGCAGTCCCAGTCGTGCGCAGCCGCCGCCCCGCCTGGGAGCAGGGTGATGGCCAGAGCAATGGTGGGAGCCCTGAAGATGCCCCATGGCTGCTGAGGGTGCTGCCCAGCCAGGGAGCCGAGCGGCGGGCATGGTGGGCAGTGTCTGGGTCTTGGTCCTGGTGTCCTCAGCTCTGGCACTGGAAGGTAAGAGGGGGTGGGGACTGGAGAATCCCCACATGCCAGTGGAGCCCCAGTAGTACCGGTGGGAAATGGGAACATTTCAGGAAAGGCAGAAAGGACTGACGACATCCCAGGGGCAGAAGAGTGGGGACAGTTTCGGAGAAAAGCCCCATGGACATCTGTGCTCCTGCTGGTGGATTAAATGGACCGGGAGGGGACTTCTTTTTGTCCTCCTGGGAATGGGGTGGGAGTCAGCAGAGCTGGTGGGATCCCTGGCCACTGCATGCCCCGCCCTGTCTCTGGGCAGATGTATTGCTGGACACCACTGGAGAGACATCTGAGATCGGCTGGCTCACCTACCCACCAGGTGGGGTGAGTGCCACTCTTGCATTCCGAACCCCTCCCTCACCCTGCTCCCTGGAGTGTGGAAGGAAACCCTGGGGGGCTCATCGGATAACACTCCTTCCCTCCAGAGGAACAGGACTTCCGGATACCCTCACTCTGCTTTGCATGTCATTAATTTTAAATCTCACTGGAAGAGAATATGCCCTTCCCCCCCCCCACACACACACAACTTCCTGCACCCTCCAAGCCCCAAGCAGCTCATGTGGTCTGCCGGCCCTCCCCACCCTGCAGTGGGATGAAGTGAGCGTGCTGGACGACCAGCGACGCCTGACGCGGACCTTCGAGGCCTGCCACGTGGCTGGGGACCCTCCGGGCGCTGGGCAGGACAACTGGCTGCAGACGCACTTTGTGGAGCGGCGAGGCGCCCAGCGGGTACACATTCGCCTCCACTTCTCTGTGCGCGCGTGCTCCAGCCTGGCCGTGGTGGGCAGCACCTGCCGGGAGACCTTCACACTTTACTACCGGCAAGCCGAGGAGCCCGACAGCCCCGGCAGCAGTGCAGCCTGGCACCTCAGACGCTGGACCAAGGTGGACACGATTGCAGCCGACGAGAGCTTCCCTGCCACCTCCACCTGGCTTGAGCCCCGCGGGCCCCCTCCGCGGGCCGGGCTGCAGCTGAATGTCAAAGAGCGCAGCTTCGGGCCCCTGACGCAGCGCGGCTTCTACGTGGCCTTCCAGGACACGGGGGCTTGCCTGGCGCTGGTGGCCGTCCAGCTCTTCTCCCACGCCTGCCCCTCTGTGCTCCGCACCTTTGCCTCCTTCCCTGAGACGCAGGCCAGTGGGGCCGGGGGGGCCTCCCTGGTGGCAGCCGTGGGCACCTGTGTGGCTCATGCAGAGCCAGAGGAGGATGGAGGTGGGGGCCCAGCAGGGGGCAGCGCCCCCAGGCTGCACTGCAATGGGGAGGGCAAGTGGATGGTAGCCGTCGGGGGCTGCCGCTGCCAGCCCGGTCACCAGCCTGCGCGAGGTGACAAGGCCTGCCAAGGTGAGACCCCATCCCCCTGCTCTGACTTAAGACCTCCCCACCGGTCCCCACCTTTGGGCTCCTTTCCTGAATACCCCAAACTTCATTTTGTCCCCCAAAGGTCAGGCACAGGTATTTTAGGAGTAGCCTATACTTTTTCCAGATTTGCTTCCTAAAGCACACAGACTTGCTCTCATCCCCTGATCCGATGTTTCTAAAACCTTCTGGGGGCTTCCACAGCCATGGCTGAAGCTCTCAGGGCTGCAGGCCTGAGAAGTGATGGCCATCAAAAGGAGTTGAACTCCTGGCTTATGGTGGGATGGGGTCCTTTGTGCACACTTGCCCTATATTTGGGGTAGGCTCATCCCAGGGCCTGGTGACCAGGCTGCAAGTGGCAGGCAGTGGGTCCCCCCTGAGGGCTAAGGAGCCCGAGGCTGCTGCTGCAGGTGCAGGCTTCAGGAGGCCTCTGCAGAGGGAGGTTATGCAATCGAGCCCCAGACACCTACATTGGGTGCTGGGTCTGCCCATAGCCCCGCCCACCTCACTGTTTCCATCAGTGGAAATGCAATTCCACCCCCAGTGAGATGCCTGAGGGCAGGGAAGCGGGGTGGGGGTTCATCTCAGGAGGAAGTAAGGTGTGTGTCCTTTGTCAGATGTGTGGGGCTCCGGATCGGGGAAGGAGTGAGCCAAGCCTCCCCTCCTCTGCTCCTCAGCCTGCCCCGAGGGGTCCTACAAGGCCTTGCCCGGGAATGCCCCCTGCTCGCTGTGCCCGGCCCGCAGTTACGCCTCTGACCCTGGAGCCCCCTTTTGCCCCTGCCTTGGGGGCTTCTACCGGGCCAGTTCCGACCCCCCAGATGCCCCTTGCACTGGTGAGTGCCTCACCTGCCCCAGAGGTAGAAACAGGGTTGGGAGGGGCCAGAAGATGGGGCTTCTGAGGGCAGCGTGTGGGGCTGGTTGACATCCTGGTGACTTCCTCCTGTGTTCTTGCTGTCCTCTCCCACCCACCCTGTCTCCTTGACCCCACCTCTTGTTCTCTGTCCCTCCCCTGCCTCCCTTCCTAGATCATGCCCACCCAGTAACTCCGTCCTCCATGGTCCCTCCCCAGGCCCTCCATCGGCTCCCCAGGAGCTGTGGTTCGAGGTGCAAGGCTCAGCGCTGATGCTGCACTGGCGCCTGCCCCAGGAGCTGGGTGGCCGCGGGGACCTGCTCTTCAACGTGGTGTGCAAGGAGTGCGGAAGCCCCCAGCATGGGGGCGCTTGTCGCCGCTGCAGGGATGAGGTACACTTTGACCCCCGCCAGAGGGGCCTGACTGAGAGCCGAGTGTTAGTCGGGGGCCTCCGTGCACACATTCCGTACATCTTGGAGGTGCAGGCTGTCAACGGGGTATCAGAGCTCAGCCCGGATCCTCCCCAGACTGCAGCCATTAACGTCAGCACCAGCTATGCCGGTGAGCCTTTTCCTCCTAATGCCTGGCCTCGCCCCTTAGGACCCCCTCCCCAACTCCTGCCTCCTGGCCCCTGATGCCCCCTCCTGACCCCCCCCCCCCCCAGTTCCCTCTGCAGTCCCTGCAGTGCACCAGCTGAGCAGGGCACCCAACAGCATCACCGTGTCCTGGCCCCAGCCAGAGCAGACCAACGGGAACATCCTGGACTATCAGCTGCGCTACTACGACCAGGTGGGGCTGGGTGGGGCGGAGTGGGGCAGGGGGAGCACGCAGTGCCCCTAAGTCGGGCCAGAGGCTGGGGAACCAGAAGAGAGGACCCTGGAGTCCGGCAGAAGGTGGTCTGAGCGGAAGCCTTGGGGGGTAGGAGCAGGGATGGAGGGCAGGGAGTGAGTGGTTGTCACCCCCAGGCAGAAGATGAATCTCACTCCCTCACCCTGACCAGCGAGACCAACACGGCAACGGTGACACAGCTGAGCCCTGGCCACATCTATGGCTTCCAGGTGCGGGCAAGGACTGCGGCAGGCCATGGCCCCTATGGGGGCAAGGTCTATTTCCAGACACTGCCTCAAGGTGAGAGGAAGCCTGGAGGGAGGGACACGGACAGTGAGAGGCCCAGGGGCCCTCCCAGCCTGGCACCCTCTCCCAGAACCCTCCGGACCAGAGGCTGTGCGAAGAGCTGCTGGCTGAGCAGAACGGTGGTCTGTGGGTGGGTGGGTGCCAGGCAGGGTATGTGGGTGTATGCTGATGCCAGGCCTTGCCCGCCTGTCATCCTGGGTGCCTGGTCCCTCAGGTGAGCTGTCCGCCCCGCTTCCCGAGCAACTCTCCTTGGTGATTGGGTCCATCCTGGGGGCCTTGGCCTTCCTTCTGCTGGCAGCCATCACTGTGCTGGCTATTGTCTTCCGGAGGTGAGCCCCTGCCCCTCTCGCTCTGCCTGATGACCGCAAGCCCTGGCAGACCCAAACCCTGCTCCAGAAACCCCCACTCGCCAGCCCCTTCCCTGGGCCCATGTAGGGTGGGATGGAGGGACCCAGGATTCCTCACTCCACAGAACCCTGGCTAGATAGCAGCCTATGGGGGGTGGAAGGGGGAGGACAAGGAGCTGTCATTTCAGGACACTGGTTTGTCCTTCAGGAAGCGGCGTGGGACAGGCTACACGGAGCAACTGCAACAGTACAGCAGCCCAGGTGAGGCGGTTGGGGGGTTGGGGCTGGGATTGGGGGTGTACAGAGAGCTGGGGGCTCCAGCTAGGAGCACACCAGGCAAGGCTGGGTTCCCCTGGGGTTGAGGGGAGCTCCTTGGCACCATGTTCGCAGCTAAGAGGGCCTGTGGTATGTGGGCAGTCCGGCCTCACACCGCACCCTCATGATGCACGCCGTCCACCTACAGGGCTTGGGGTGAAGTATTACATCGACCCATCCACATATGAGGACCCCTGCCAGGCTATCCGAGAATTTGCCAGGGAGGTAGACCCTACGTATATCAAGATCGAGGAGGTCATTGGGGCAGGTACGGTAGTAGTAGAGTGAAGGCCCAGCAGGATTCCTTCTGAGCACGCTGGGCAGAGTGAGCCCACAGTTCTTCCTTGACTAACCCCCAACCCGCTAACCCATACCTGACCTCCTCCCACTTTCCCTGTCCTCCCCCACCTACCCGTCCTCCCCCCACCTACACTATCCTCCCACCTATCTGTTCTTCCCCTGGCCTATGCCTGTCTTCCAACCTACATCTGTCCTCCCCCGAGTCTACACCTGTCCTCCCCATCCTACACCTGCTCCCCTATCCTACGACTCTTCTCCCTCATCCTATAGCTGTCCTCCCCATCGTACACCTCTCCTCCCTCATCCTATACCTGTCCTACCCATCGTACACCTCTCCTCCCTCATCCTATACCTGTCCTCCCCATCCTACACCTCTCCTCCCTGTCCTATACCTGTCCTCCCCATCGTACGCCTCTTCTCCCTGTCCCATGCCTGTCCCTCCATCGTACGCCTGTCCTCCCTGCCCTGTGCCTGTCCTCTCATAAGCCTGTCCTCTCAGGCTCCTTTGGAGAAGTGCGCAGGGGCCGCCTGCAGCCCCGGGGACGGCGGGAGCAGGCTGTGGCCATCCAGGCCCTGTGGACTGGAGGTGCTGAGAGTCTGCAGATGGCCTTCCTAGGCCAGGCCGCAGTGCTGGGCCAGTTCCAGCACCCCAACATCCTGCGGCTGGAGGGTGTGGTCACCAAGAGCCGGCCCTGCATGGTGCTGACAGAGCTCATGGACCTGGGCCCTCTGGACAGCTTCCTCAGGGTCAGTCCGGCCTGGGGGAAGGAGGCGGGCCCTGAGCCCTGGGGAAGTTTGTGTTCGCTGTTCCCGTCACAGCCCTGTGCCTTTGCTCCCTCCCGCCCACCTTCAGAGGTCTTCAGCCTTCATTCCCAGGCCATTCCCAGCTCCCCTCACCCCCTCCAGCTGATGTGTGCTGTGTGTGTGTCCGGGTTCCCCGCCTCTGTGCTGACCTCTGCCCCCTGCCCCCCAGCAGCGGGAGGGCCAGTTCAGCAGCCTGCAGCTGGTGGCCATGCAGCGGGCTGTGGCTGCCGCCATGCAGTACCTGTCCAGCTTCGCCTTCGTCCACCGCGCGCTCTCTGCCCACAGTGTGCTGGTGAATAGCCACCTGGTGTGCAAGGTGGCCCGTCTTGGCCACAGCCCTCAGGTGAGCCACAGCTTTGGGAGCTCTGCCTCCTTCCTCGGGTGCTGGAAGATGAGCCGGAAGCGGGGGTGGGACCTCGGGCGGCACGTCATTGTGTCTGAATGGCTGGAGCTCACCTGTGCTCCGTCCAGGATAGAAGCCAGGGCAAGGGGGACTCGGGAGGGTGTTAGGAACTGCGGCCACTGGGGAAGGCAGGAGACCTCAAAAACCTAGACCCAGCTCCTGCCTTTCCCCAGACGACCAGAACGGCGAGGTGCAATCCAGAGCACTTCACACTAAGCTCGGGGACTTTGCCCGTGTTCAGATTGCTCTGTGCCTCAGCTGCTGCACCTGTAACATGGAGATACCTACCTGCAGGCTTGTTACGAGAATTATGAGACCCATGACGTGAAACCCTCGAATCGTGTCTGAGACGTAGTAGTTGCTCAATAAATGTGACTGTTGCTGTCGTTCTCGCTATTGTTACCTCTAATCCTACCCCTTCAGGGCCCAAATTGTATGCTTCGCTGGGCAGCCCCAGAGGTCATTGCACACGGAAAACATACCACATCCAGTGACGTCTGGAGCTTTGGGATAATGATGTGGGAAGTGATGAGTTATGGAGAGCGGCCCTACTGGGACATGAGTGACCAGGAGGTGAGCTCATGACCTAGATATTGCTGATTCCCCACCCCCAATCACTCCTGCCCCCAGCCTCACAGACACACATTCTAAGTCAGGGCTGGGCAAGATGTTCACCATAGTCCCCCAGTGAACTGCCAAGCAATTTTGGGCTGACACCCTCACTTACGAAAAACGTGTTGTAGTGGACACCACACTGCACGAAGGTCTAGCGGCTAGGCAGCTAAACATAAATGAAACACATTTTTGCACACACATGTACAGCTGCTAGAGGTGAGAATAGGCTCTTCACCATTGAGGGGGCTGTATATACTTGAATAAGCAAAAATAGCTAGTGGACTGCGACACTTGGAGAAAATTAGAAGTAGCTCTTGCCCTGAAAAAGTGCCTACACCTATTCTAAGACCTCCGTTCACTAATCTGTTCCCACCATAAGATCTCATTCATGTCTCTTGTTTTCTGTGTTTTTAAGTTCCTTCCCACTGTAACTTCATGCTCCCCCTGATCCCAGCCCACCCCTTTAACAATTCACTCCTTCCCACTGGCAGGAGTGAATAGCTTCCCCTCACTATAGTCTTCCTTCAACGCCCAGGTACTGAACGCAATAGAGCAGGACTTCCGGCTGCCCCCGCCTCCGGGCTGTCCTCCCGGACTGCATCTGCTTATGCTGGACACTTGGCAGAAGGACCGTATCCGGCGGCCTCACTTTGACCAGCTGGTGGCTGCACTTGACAAGATGATCCGCAAGCCAGACACTCTGCAGGCTGGCGGGAGCCCGCGGGACAGGTCTGGAGCTTGGGGCTGGAGCCGGGCAAGCCAGGGAGGATAGATGCAAACCAAAAAGCAAGCTGAGGAGCGGGCGTGTGGAGAAAGAGGGGACTGACCTGCCTGCCCCTCCCCTCTCAGGCCGTCTCAGGCCCTTCTGAACCCTGTGGCGCTGGACTTCCCTTCTCTGGACTCGCCTCGGGCCTGGCTCTCAGCCATTGGGCTGGAGTGCTACCAGGACAACTTTT
Organism: Craseonycteris thonglongyai; assembly: GCA_004027555.1. NCBI lineage: Eukaryota > Metazoa > Chordata > Mammalia > Chiroptera > Craseonycteridae > Craseonycteris > Craseonycteris thonglongyai. The sequence continues at coordinate 34,141 of PVKE010004672.1, forward strand.
CCAGGTTTGGCCTGTGCACCCTGAGTGACGTGGCTGAGCTCAGCCTGGAGTAAGCAGGGAGAGGTGGGGCGGGGGCCTGGGATGTTGGAGCAGCTGGCCCCGATTTCACGCCCTCCTTCCCCACCAGAGACCTGCCTGCCCTGGGCGTCACCCTCGCTGGTCACCAGAAGAAGCTGCTACACAACGTCCAGCTGCTTCAGCGGCACCTGAGGCAGCGAGGCTCAGTGGAGGTCTAAGGCCCTCCAGGAAGCTGCGAATGGACGATGCTTAGGACCCAGCCCCAGCCACGGGGCCAAGGAGGGGCGGCTCTCCATCTTGGCCTCTCCTGCAGCACACTCAGTGCAGCCCTCTGGAAGATTTCTTCCCCTGCCCTCTGCCCCTCCCTCCCCACATTAAAGGGAAAGAAGGGATTTTGCAAGTCGGAGGTGTGATGAGGTCTCACTATGCGAGGAAAGGCCTGGCCTGTGACACCACAGAGCAGGGGAGCAGAGCAGGGAACAAGTTTATTGGAAGGGAGAAGGTGACAAAACTCCACCCCAGGAGGGGTATCTGCCCCCACTCACACACTTCCTTCCCAAGCCTCCCCCTCGCTCTCCAGAGTACCAGGCAGGGCTTTGCTCCTCCCACTGGGACTCGGGTAGACGGGATGCAGCAGCCTGTCCTCAAGTGCTTTGCTGGGACAGTGCAGCAGGCCTTCCTGAAAGCCCACGAGGACCCTGCCACCTCCTAGCTTTCCATTGGCTCCAGAGCTAAAGGAGTAGTGGAGACCTGGGCACAGGTCTGTGCCACCTCTACTCCTCTCCCCCGTGACCTGGGAGGGTTAGACCTCCAGGTATTTTTGGGTTGGTTTTTGTGACATGCTGGGAACTGAGGCAAGAGCGCACGCTCAGATCTGATACTCCCAGGCCTCTTCTTCCAGGCCCTGGTTGACCACCCCCCTCCGTTCTGTCTTCAGGGTCCCATGCCGAAGTTTCCCCCAGTTGGTGTTGCTCCAGGACCTGCTTCGTGACACCGAGGGGTTAGGAAGCGACAGGATGGGCCCAAAGGGGCGGCCCAGCCACCGTTTTTCTGAGTCTTGGTCCAAGTCCTTGGAGCCCCGGCTGTGGAAAGCGTGTGCGTAGCGCCAGGCTCGCTCCTGCTTGAGCTCCTGCTTGTTTTCCACCCTGTGGAGAGCGGAGGACTTGAGAGGTGGCCACGGGCAGGGCCCCGCTGCCAGCTGCACTGGCTGTCCCACCCCATGCCAACTCGGTGGGCCTGGGAGCAGGAGGTGGTCTGAGCCCACCTCCTGTCACTCACCTCAGGAACCAGCGGTCCCCCAGCCCATAGTCTCGCCCGAAGATCCCAGAGCGAGGCCATAGGCAGCGGGGCAGCTTCCGTTCCAGCATCACTGTGGTGGCCACGACCTGCGTATGGGGACAGAAGGAAAAGCCAGAGATGTGAGGTTGGGTACAGACCGAGATGAAGGGAGGGAGAAAGGGTGCCGGCCGGAGGGAGGACAGTTTAAGCAATAGCAAGGAAACTCAGGAGCTCATGGTCTCCCAGGGGTGACAGATGGCACCCCTAAGCGGACGAGGGTGGTGTCAGCATTGTCAGCCCTCCTCTGTGGGAGAGTTGATGGGACTTGAGCCCCATCGTTCCTCGCCCAGTGACCTGACACCTATGCTGATGCCAGGCTGGTCCTGCAGGACGTGTGACCCGACTACAAGAATAGGAAGATGAGCAAAGCAGAGGGAGGTCCTGGGACTATAGGATATTTCAACCCTACAGACAGAGGGACTGTTTATAAATGCAAGTGTCCTACTGAGACATCGAATGCGACCTTCACGTGGCAAAAATATGTCCTCAAGCAAACCCCATTTAGCCGGTGTATTTAATTCCATTTTCTATAAAGCATAGTTAAATGCCATCTAGGTTGGGGGATTTCCATTTTTATTTGGCTGAAATTATTTTGCTGAGATAAATTATTTTCAATGTATATTTTAAATGATGATTAGATTCACTTAATGGCCTCTTGTTCTCATGATGATGCGCTCTGACTGAAGGTAGTTTCTGCTACTATCAGGAGTTCTTGTGGCACTTTTTAATGTGTCTAATTTTTCTGGGTCAAATTTTTGAAGACTTAAATATTACTAAAAAGATGTGATACTCTGGTTTTTTATTCAGTGACAATTTTTATGGAGTGCCATTTTAGCCCCTATAGGCTTTATTTCTTGATTTACCTCTTGGTTATTCTAGAAAAGACAGAAGTTTTAATCTTTTAGCAAACAGAGGAATTCCTTCTAGCAATTCTAGTATTGCTCAGTCATATTGCTAATCCAGTCCTTCTTTACACTTTGCATTACTCTGTGGACTGTAATAACCATCCAAACATATGTAGGGTCAAAATATCCTGCTTCCAGCCAACTAACGGCGTTTGGTACTCAGTGCAAGTGACTGGCATTAATCCTCCCAGCCACCAGGGGGCTCACCTGGGCTCTCCAGAGCTCATCCCGCTCATGAGCGACTCGCCAGTGAGTGTCACCCATCATGGCAATAAGGAGGTTGAGCATGAGCAGTGTGGCGATGATGGCGAAGGCGGCATAGGTGATGCTGTACATGAAGGGCAGGTCCACGTCGTAGTTGGCAGGGCCGTCGATGATGGTGAGGAACATCTCAAAGGTGCTGAACAGTGCCATGGGGTAGTTGTAGAAATGGCCCAGCTCATCAGGGTTCTCAGTCTGGAAGATGATATAGAAGGCTGCTCCGCCCAAGGGGGTGAGATAACCATGTTGAGGATAACCGTGGGCACGACTGAGCCAAGCTCTCCACTGCCCGTTTCCCTCATCTCCAATAGCACCGTCCCAACCCTCATCACTCAGTACTTTGGGTTCTTCCCTTATGTTGACTTATTTCCATTTGGCTCATCCCCATCCCAAGAGCCACCCCTCCCTAACACTCCCTCATCTCTGAGGAGTGTCCCATCCTCAGACACTATGGCCCCCTCTTACCTCTGCCTCCCCCCACGTTTATCTGAGCCACTCTGTGCTCCCTAGTCTCCACCCTCTCCCTCCCATGGCCCCCGTCCTGAACAGATGATTCACCAGAGGTAAAGCCCAGAATGACCACCGCCATCAGCCAGCAGAATCGCATCAAGTCGCCAAAAATCATCTAGAAGAGAGAGAAGAGGGAGAACATCACTCCCGTCATGTGAGCAACTGCCCCTTCCAGCCTCTGACACGTGTCCCCCTGGGAACTGTCACAGCCACTCTAGGACAGGGTTGGCACACCCCGGGCTGCAGGCCACATCGATGTGGCTATTTTGGGATGGCCCTTGAAATGAGAAGGGTTCTTACATCTTCCAAGGATTTTAAAAGGAGGAGGAGGTATGAGGAATGCAACAGAGATGTTACGTGGCTCGAGACACCGAGGCCCTGGCCCTTTAAGAACTGTTGGCAGCCCCTTCTCCAGGAGGTTTGGGGCGAGGCACGGACCTTCTGGATCATGATGGTGAAGGGCCCCAGCATCTGGAATCCGCGGGCGAAGTACATGACGTTGCACCAGCCCAGCACCAGGGCGAAGGACATGGGCACCGTCTCCCCGGTGGTGTTGGTGAGCCGCATCACCATGGTCACCAGCACCATGCAGGCGTACGTGATGCTGGGGGGGAGAGCGGGAGGGTCTGATGAGAGGGGGTCTGGGATCTCCCGGGGGACCCGAGAGTCCGTATGTGACTGACAGCTCCCACACAGCTTCGGCCTTCGCAGGCTCGCTCCCCAGGCTCCCACAACACATCGCTGGGGACGAACCTCTGCGGTTAAGGTTCTTCAGGGGTCAGGAATCCAGAGTGCAGCTGGAGCCCTAGTGAGGGAAGGGACGGGGTGAGAGGAAGGAGACTCACATGAGGACATGGAACGGTCCCCCGAGGATGGTGTGTCCAAAGAAGCGAGTGACCCCCACCCTGAAGATGTCTGGAATCTGGGGAGACACACAGGCACTTGTAGGCTGGGGCTCAGGCTGGATCGTTGGGGCGGGTGGCCCCACCCCCACCCTGTCCACACCACACCTCTAGGATCAGGATGATGGCGGCTCCAATGACAGTCACCAGTTCCCCCACCAGTCGGATGCCATCCTGGGTGGTCACGTAGGCCTCCTGGGGTAGATACATGGTCAGGGCACTCAGGGCTTCCATGCACCTGCCCTGCTTGCCCCTAGACAGAAGTCACTGTCCCTTGTAGAGGGTCATCGCTGCCTGATTGTTTTTAACCTGGAGGGTTCGGCCATCTCAAACTGCTCTTTGGGCACATGCATATTTCTGTGTGCATGTACTTGGAGCCTGTGCCTCTGTGTTTGAGGCCTGCGTGGGGTGAGAGATGTGGCTTATGGGGCTGGAAAGGGATACAAGTCTGAGAAAAGGCAGAGAGTTGAGCCTGTCCCAAAGCTCTGCTGCTCCTAGGCTGTCACCTGAAGTAGCTTCTGCTGCAGGAGGGTGTTGTCCCGGGGGTGGGTGCGGTTATTCGTCCTGGGCTTGAGGGGGCGGTAGACGCAGCACATGGTGAAGCAGATGATATAGAGCACGTACAAGGCCCCCAGCAGGCAGAAGTAGGGCCGCCCGTATCTCTTCCACTTGAGGCTCACCAGCTCCTTCACTGGCGTCTGGTCCAGGATCTGGCGAGCCTGCGGGGCCAGCAGCTCAGAAACCCTGATGGCCCCCCACTGTTTCTCCCTAAGCTGAAGACACTCCCCGGCCACCATACCTCCCGCTTCTTGGTGGTGACAATAAGTTCCAGCAGCGATGGCTCATTCCCTGAGGAGTCGATCTCCGTGAGGTCATAGAGGGTGTAGGTCACCAGCCCAAATGTCCCCTGGCTGTGCTTCCATTTCTGCATCAAGTGCTGGAACATCTAAGGGAGGCGGAGGTAAGTCAGGAGGGGCAAGCCAAGGGGAGGGTCACAAAGTGCCCATGCACAGTGTGTCCAGGAAAGCATGCTCGGTCTTCACTCAGTGGCCACAGCCGTTGGCCGAAGGACCCGTGTTCACGCGGATACCTGCATGCTCCTCCGTCCAACACAACTCCCTCCACAGCTTGGAGAGAAGCGGCGAGGGCTGGAGGGCTGCGCTGTGGCCTGAAAGGGCAGGTGAACGTGGGTGCCACAAACCACTCAGGACAGGAGCTAGACTTGGACCCCCAGCACCTCAGGAGACAGTGGGTGAGACAGGACAAGAGAAAGGGCCCGAGAAGAACATTCCAACCTCAAAATGGGAGGGGCGTTCAGATCTGTTTCCTCGAAGGGCTAGAAGGACAGGATGAGGGTCATGAGGAGCACACATGGAGTGGGGAGTGTCCCTCACCACAGTGTTGCCCTCCACTCCGGCCAGCTTGAAGGGGGTGAGACCCTGGTGATTGGGCACGAGGTCCAGGGACGGCCGGGGGTCGCCACGCCCGTCGTACGACAGCAGCAGGTTGTACATCTGGCAGGCAAAGGTTTTGTTGGGCTGGAGGATGAGGATGTGCAACACTGTGTTTCCTGGGGGAGGACACCGGTGTCACATGGCCGCTGGACCCGAGTCCCTGATGGTCCCTGTACCCACCCCAGGGTAGGCCTGCCAGTTGGCCCAGCCCTTCCTCCCCCGCCCCCAGCGCCCCTTCTGCCCTCCCCAGCCAGCACCTACCCAGGGAGTCCTGGGCCCGGATGTCAGCTCCATGTTCCATGAGAAGCCGCACGATCTCCTCGCTGCCCACGCAGGCGGCAAAGGACAAGGGATGTTCCCCTGGGGACACACAGGGCTACGTGGCACAAGTGCAGGCTGGGAGGGGCAGTCTCCCCGAGTGCCCACCGCCTCCTCCCCACTCCTCAGCTCTGAGCTCGGGCACCCTCGTTAGAACCGGAGGCAGAGAGGGTAGAGGGCCACTCTGGCCATAAGCCCTATCGGGGCTGCCCTGTCCCCAGCAGCTCCCCCAGCGTGGAGCCCTCCTCAGCCCGCGCCCCTCTGCTCTGGCCCAGCGCCCACCTCCCCTTCCTCCGGGCCCTGGCTCTGGCTCTCACCGAAGTAGATGGGGTTTTGGGGCTGCAGCTGGAAAGCCGTGCCCGTAGCTCTCGCAGAGACGCTGGCCCCGTGGGCAAGCAGGGCGCGCACCAAGTTCACGTTCTGGTTCAGGACGGCTACGTGCAGCGCAGTCTGACCTGGTTCACAGAGAGCCCTCAGCCATGGGTCTGTTCCTAGGATCCTTCAGGGGGCCCCATCTCTGCACATGGGCCTACAGCAGGGCAACCTGGCAGGGTTCCCAGGGGATCCAGCTGCTGCCCACTTTTCCCCACACTCTAGGCCTCTGTGTTTCTGGGGTCAGTGCCCTAATGGTGTATGGTGGATGACCAGGGACATGGAGAGGGACATAGAGTATGGGGGCTCAATTCCCTCTTTGATTTTCCCAAATTACCCACCGCAGAGCTCGCTTGAAATACCCAGCAGGCTCCCCCTTCCCAGTCCCAGGCCCCTTGGCCCCTCACCCTCATACAGCTCAGATGTCATTGGCTCCTTGACCAGCTCTGGGGCTGCCCCCATCAGCACCATGGCCGCCTCCACGTTGTCATATAGGGCTGCGACATGCAGCGCTGTCTCCCCCAGGGCTCCTGGCATTGACAGAACAGGCGTGAGCCTTTTCTGAGCAGGGGAATATTCTGGGCTCTACTAGGGAGCCGCGTGCGGGGGCTGACCCAGGAGAGCAGTGCTGAGGGCTCGGCTCCTTCCTTACCTCGTTGGTACACCTCACAGGCCTGGTATTTAAGCAGCTTGTTAAGAGTCTGGACGTCATTCTCTTTGGCTGCAAGGAGGAAAGGACACCCCAAGACCCTACAAGGGAATGGGAGTAGAAAGAGGGCAACAGTGAGCATGCCCAGTGGTGGAACGAGGGTAAAGCTGTGCTCCATCTTAGACAAGCACACGTACCTCTGTGACAATGAAGCCCAAGGTCCCCGGTCCAGGGAAGTGAAGTCACTGGGGTGCAAAGGGTGGCCTGATCTCTTTTTTCCTGACCAGCTTTCCCCGTGTCGTGTGTATGGGAGCATGTCAGTGACTGGTTCCCTACCCCCTGGGGGTGGACACCGGAATGTGTGTGAACGTGTTATCGGTGCGCATCAGGTATGGTTGGGAGGAGTGTAACAAGCACCCATTCACCTCCCGACCTATTGACTTCTGGAGCAGCCCTGATTCAGCTTCAGGAGTGTCCTGAGATTGCCCTCCGCGATAAGCCTTGTTTTCAAGGACGAGGAGTACAAGGCATTCCTCTCCTTTGTGGAGGAAGTCAGCAAGCGGAGGTCAGCGAGTTTCTCCCTGTTCTCGGACACCCTCCTTCCTCGACCTCAGCAACGCCCTTCGCCCCCGGCACTTGCCTCCTACAGCAGCATCTCCGGGGCTCACTCCAGAGCAACCGAGCGTCCTTCCGGCTTTCCTGGCCTGCTTTGGCTTTTCCTCCTTCCCATCTGTACCTTACTTGTAAGCAAAAACCATCTTCTGTGATTTTTCAAATCCTCTCTTGAGTTTTATTCTTCAAATGAACTTTTAAAAAATAAAAACCTACTCCAACTAAGACACATGGGACCCCTTTCGTTCAATTTTCTCTCTCAGCCCAGAGCCATTTGGTCTTTCCATGGGAGACAAAGAACGCTATTTATCCAGAGAGGGCCGATTATGTGACCAACAAAAAGGCCCTGAGAGGGACACACATTCTGCAGTACTGGCAGTGGCCAGAAACCAACGCCAGCGCTGGGCCTCGAGGGCAATAGGGAGAGAAGGAAGGTGCTGGAGACACATCTCCCAGAATGCTGGCCTCAGCCCGCTCATGCCATACTTACCATCAAATTCTCTCTCTGTTCACTTCTTACCTCCTCATCCTGACTGCCCCTCATTCATTCACGTCCTCATTCTGCAGCCCGAAGTTAGCAAAACACTCTCTTAACTAGTTTCCCACACCGGTTACCCCGTCCGTCTTTCCCTACACTGGCAAGTGCCCTCACAGCTCGTGGATGTCCAATGGGTTCCTAAACACCCGAGGAGGAACCCAGGGCTCCTTCACCCTCTTCGTGCAATTGCTTTTCCACACGCTCCTCCCACGCAGTCCTTCCGCCAGTATTTTGGCCTCGCGTCCCCAGAGCACGCCACCTGAAATGTAACCCCACCCCCACCCCACTCATTATCTCTACTGTGTTCCAGGACCTGTGCCCAACACACACTAGACATTCCCACCTTCTGTGGAATGAATGAATTAGTAGCAGTGCCAAAAGGTGGTTTGGCCCTACTGGCTCTCATTATTTTCATTGGCTCTCCCCTAAGCCAACCTTAAGCAAACACACCATCTTAGTTAAAAATAGTATGCTAGGTATGCAAACACAGCTGCAAAACAAGTTGTCTATACCCGGCTTCACCACCACCAGCTTCCCCACAATTTGGCCCAAACCCTCCTCTGTAGATATTTTAGAGCCAGCACCATTCACACGCCTGCATGCACACGCTTGCACACACACAGCCCTGTCCAGGAAGGGTTGCATGCTCTCCTCTGCCCACCACCCCCCTTTAGCATCGTTCATTGTGTGTTTTGATTAGTGTCTGTCTCTTATTAGAGGTACTGGAAGGCAGAGATCCACCACTTTCTCATCCCTGTCCTTTCCCTGCCCTCCTCCAATTGGCTCCTAGTTTTGTGCCCTACTTTGACTAAATGTATGAAAGGTTAATAGAAAAGCTAGAGATGGACCTCAGAGGTCTCCTTCCCCAAGCCCCAGCTTTGTCAATAGCTCCCTGCATCCGACAGTGTGAGTGGGGAGGCTAGTTGGTGGCAGGCCCCTACACATCTCTGCAGCCAGTAAGTGCCCCCTCCCCCATTCTCCATGTGTTCCTTGTCCTGCCTCTGATGCTGACCCTGGTGGGCCTGGGAGGGTCAAGGAGCTAGTCTGACTCAGGCTTGTCAGGTTTTCCAAATAAAACACAGGATGCTCACTTAGATTTGCATTTCAGATGCAAAACAAGTCACTTTGTAGTGTAAGTCTGTCCCACGCAATATTTGTGACAAACTAACAACTTACTGTTTATCCGACATTTAAATGTACTCTGTGCCCTATATTTTATCTGGCAACCCAAGTGAGACCACACTCTGAGTGAAGAACTAGCTTAGGACTCAACCCAGCAAGATGCATAGCCAGCCAACCTTCTCAGGTCACCAAACTCCAGAATCCAGCAAAAGGCAAGGGCAGCACATGGATGGTTGAGAGGATCAGGCAGAGCCATTACTTGCAATAGCATCATAGAGCCACAAGGGGACAGCAGAGAAAGCCCTCACTCAACATTCTTGGGGGTAAGGGCCCTCACCCCCAAACACCCACTCCCCTCGGTCCTCATTAAAAAGGCACAAAAGCAGACCTATCCGAAGCTTCTCATGCCAGAGGTATGGGTAGTTTCTTCCACTGCAACCCAGATAGGAGCGAAACCTACACATCTTCTCCACATCTCTGCCAAACACCTCCCTAGGGCAGGAAGAGGGGAAGCTAGAAGAAGCAGCTTCCTGTTTGAATGGTCAGATTATACTGACTCTCTCCCTTCCAGGCGAAAATTTCACTTTATGTAGTAGAACACGTCACATTACTCCCAGAAACTCCTATTTACAAACAGTGGTTTAGAGCAGTGGTTCTCAACCAGGGGTGATCCCGGGCCCCTTCCCCAAGGAGTTTGGCACCTCTGGAGACATTTCTGGTTGTTACATCGGTGGGGGTGGGATGTGTGCTACTGGCTTGGGGGGGTGGGGGGGAGTGGTGCTGATAAGCATCTTACACAGGCAGTCTCCCATAACAGAGAATTTTCCTGCCCAACATGTCAATAGTGCTGTGGTAGAGAAACCCTGACTCAGAGGCGTAATTATTCATAATCTACTTTTGAAAAAAAAAGAATGCTTCACATTAAAGAGTGACAAACGCCCCGTACATGTTTTCTTACAAATTAAACAAAATGCCTTTTAAGCACCCACTGATTAAGTAGCAAGAAATTATAGAGCCAATCTGAAATTATAACAATGTGAAAGGTGTTTGCAGGCTTTGGGACGTTTTATTTTGCTGGACAATTCTTTATCACATGAAATGCTTTTGTCTCAGATTACACTGGTGGAAACCCTACTATGGGATTCCTGGCATAAAACCTAGCACAGTTTGGGGGAGATAAATCATTGATCTCCCCCTCATGGTTCCCTCTGGCCACCAAGTGAGGCTCTCCCACTCCCCTTCTCGCAGTTTCCAGCGCCCCATCCTCGCCTCCTCCATTCCTGAGGATACAGACGTGACCGTGTGTGCGCACATGTGTGTGTGGAGGGCGCATGAGTCAAGCTTTTCATTGGGACTCTGGGGAACAAGGCAGGACCAAGTGTCTTCAGGAGAATTCAAATCGAATTTTAGAGCAGGGCAGTCCCTGGAAAACGAGTCTAATCTGTTCAGGTGACAGATGGAGAAAGAGTCCTGGCGTCCTGGGGTGACTTGTCCTAACAAGTTTGAGGCAGAGCTGGGACTAGTGCCCCATTTGTCATCTCTCTGTCCCCATTCTTGTGTTAATCAGGGTATGAAATGGGGGTGGAAGAAGCTCAGGAGACTATGGACGCATGTGGGTTCCACCAGTCTCCCCACAAGCGCCCTCCCGGAAGAGGGTGGCGTTTGGGAAGGGGAGGGCACAGACAACACGGTAGCTCAGAGTAAGGTTCCTGGTTCTGAGGGGGTGACATTCACAGCCCCTCTTGCTCCTGCCATCATGGGAGATGCCTTTTAACTGTTGCGGGTTTTATTCGTCACAATCATCTCATCTGTTAAATGTGCTTTTCAGCTTCCAAAGCAGCACCTTGCTTATCATCCCTTTGGCATCTTACAGCCCCACCACACAGGACACTGAGGCCGAATAGCCAAATCACTGCCGGAAGATCACACAGAGGGAAAGGCAGAAGGCTTAGCCAAGAACCTAGCCTCAGGCGATCACCACTAAATTATGTCGTTCTTCTAGTTTCCTGACTCTTCTGGGCTGTCTCCGGGGAGGGGGCCAGCCAGGAACCGTGACCACAGATGCAGGAAACAAGAGCCATGTGTGGGGAGGAGGAACACACTCGCCGTTTGTGGGCCACCTCCCTCCAGGTCAGGCTCTTGGCAATGGCTGGAGGTTCAAAGCTTCCAGGAAAGCGGCTAATGTGGAGCAGGGCCGCCGTTCTACTGGCCACAACTCCGTCGTGTGTTTCGGTAGACATGCGTGCTTGCAAGTACGCACGTGTGTGCATTTACAGAGCCGGGACTCCCTTTCCACAGACCTGCCAGTTCACATACACTTACAGGGCTCCATCTAAGCAGAAGAGAACCTCCAGTGTTCACTGCCTTCCTGCCCGCGAGTGGGAGGAACGTGACAAGGGGGTCAAAGTGAGGGTCCTGTTCGGTGGTCTCTGGGGGCTGTCCAGCACACCCCATGCCAGCCGCACTCAGCGCCCTCTGTGTCCTCCACGGTGTACCTGTGACTCTGCTTGCACCCTGCTTAGGACCGAGTGTGAGCTCTGAGAGAGAGCAGGGGCCATGCTCATTTTCTAGCCGGCTGCTTTCTGCTCAACGAATGGTTAGTGCTCTGAACATCAGGAAAGACCATGCAAGGCCCAGGGAGGGATGATGCAGGAGAAAGGCGACCTTCCGGCTTAGATGGCAATGTATGCAGGGGGGCTGTGTCACTGAAACCCAAGAAAAGTCTAGAGTGAAGAGGGGAATGCTGGGTTCCCCATTGTCCTGCAGACCATCGTCTTCCCTTTTCACTGGACCACATTCCATCCCGTGGGGTCCCCCAACCCCACCCCGAATCCTCTCTGGGCCCTTGGCACAAATCTTAATGTCCCTACTTGCTGGCTCTGGGCCTGCCTCCTTCCTGGGTGATAAAGGCCCCCCTCCCACAGCGGGGTCGGGATCATAGGATTTTGGTGCTGGTGACATTGCTTGCTGCTTCTTCCATCAGCTCATCCCCTGACCTGACCGTATGGTCCTCATGCACTCGGTTCTCATATTTATCGAATTGTGCCTCTCCCCTTAGGCTGGTTGACTGCACAGCCTGCTCCCCTCCCCTTCCTGGCCATGTCAGAGTCTCTCCTGGGAGTGCCCAGCCAGGGGCAGTCAATGCGCCAGGCTCCTGGGGTTTGGGAAGAAGATGGCCGAGGAGCTATGGAATCAGGCAGGGTGCTCAGGGAATGGAGTGGGATCGCTCAAAGTGGCGACAGCAGGCCTTCCTAGCCCAACGTAAAACAGGAGGACTGGAGGAGGCCACCCACTCTCTGTGGTCCCTCACTCTTGTCGTCACCTCACTGGGGCTCCAGGGAACCTCTGCCATCCCTTCCAAACCTGTAGGGCTTTCTGCGCTCTGTGCCTGGCTCCCCAGCCCTGGGGTCCTAAGAGTGGGAAGGGGATGAGTGGGCCAGGGATGACCTCGTTGGCAACAACAACCTCATTCTGTGGCCTCAAGATGTCACCAGCCAAACATGTGCTCAGCCCCCACTCTCCCAGGCCTGGGGGACAGAGGTGGGCGGCTGGTGGGAGAGACAGGAAGCCACCACTGAGAAGCACATCCCCAGCCCAGAATCCCTGAGAAAAGCAGAGCTTCCAGGGCTCTAGGGAGCTGCTCGGCCTCCGTCCTGGACAGACTCAGGCAAGCCGCTCCATGCGTAGATGGAGAAAGTCCCTCCATGCAAAAGCTGTAGGCTTTCCCCTACGAACAGACATATCACCTGACTTTTGGGGCCCGGAAAGCCCCCACAGGAGGACTTCCTTCAGGCATGCCACCCCATGGGTGGGGCCATCGTAGGGATTTGGAGAGGAGACCACACACAGGATGGCCTCAAGCCTCCTCCATCTCCCTTCCTTTCCAGCCCCCCACTCTAAGCTGTCAGAGGGGTGCAGGGGAGGGAGTGGAGGTGGGGCAAGCATCCAGTGAGTTCAGGGAAGTGTTCAGGGGCTGCAAGGAATGAGGGAGATTTCCTCAGGGCTCAAACTCCAGAGCCTCTCAAATTCTACAGCCTCGATGCAGGAGGTGAGCGCCAGTCCTGAGCATGTTTGGGCGGCTACGCACGGCCCTGTTCCCTAGCAGAACTGTCTGCTTCAGGGTCTGGCATCTAGCGGGGCCGGGGCCGGGGTCAGTGGCTGCTATGATAAAGACAGAGGCGTGACAACCACGATCACATTTTGTCTTCTTTTGGGGTTACTAGAGCCTGCAGATCCTCTCTGCTTCATTCGTTCATTCATTCATTCATTCCCATATCCATTTGTACATGTGCTACCATGTTTCTGCCAGAGAGATTGTTCAAGGAGTAGGGAGTAGAGATATAAGGCATTGCCCACACCAGCCCCTCTCTGGTGGGGGTTCAATGAGCCACAATCCTCCCAAGGTCCAGCAAGGAGCCTGGCCTTTGGGGGAGTACAGTCAGTCGACCCTTAAACAATATGGGTTTGAACTACACAGGACCACTTATAAGCAAATGTTTTTTCAATTGACTGCACGTCGACCCTCGCAGCTAAAACCTGTGTTGTTCAAGGCTCCGCTGGCAGTTGAGGACCTGCGTGTGCGGGGTGGCGGGGGAGTGGGGGGGCTGACGTCAGCTGCATGTGGGTTTTGGGCTACACACCCTCAGTGCCCCTAACCCCTGCTGTGTTCAAGGGTCAACTGCACTGACGAGAAACCTGCTAATGAAGTGGATCTTAAAGATAGCGAACACCTGTGTCCATGCCAGCCCCTCCTCTTCTGCCTGGCATCCTGGGCCACACAGGCCAAGACTCTTGAGACAAAGTGCTCCCAAGGAGCCGGGACTGGAGGCACCGCCTGTCTAGACAGAGGTGCCAAACAAAGATGGAGGGATGAGGGGGGAGGGGGAGGGAGGGGAGGAGGGGAGGGACACTTGCGGGGGGCGCGGGGGCAGCAGATGGAGACTTACCTCTTCTGCTGCAGCAGGTTCTGCTCATCTCGGCTCTGAGCCCATGACTCTTGTCTCTGGAACCATCTACAGAACTTTCTCCACAAGCAGAGAATGAGCCCCTTCTTCTTGGGCAGCGGCAACCCCATGTCGTGTAGGGCGTGCTCCTTGTGGGACTGAGGCCAGACCTGGACCGGACTCAGCCTTGGGACCACATCGGCCTCCCCAAGGGCCGGTGGGCTGTCTCTCTGTAGCGGCCCCATCTCCTCCGTTCGGGGCCCCCACAGGCGTCGCAGGAGGCGCCCCAGCCAGACGGCAGAGGACTCTGAGTTTGCTCCCCTTGGCAGAGCTGGGACTCCCTCTCTGGGCTCCTCCTGCAGGAGCTCTTGGAGCTGTGCAGATGCACTCCCTCCCTCCTCCCAAATTACCTGAGATTTAAAGAGACAGGCCCCAGACCTGCCTGCCACCTGGGGCCTTGCATAAACTCTTTCACCCACGTCTCTCTCCCTGAGGCCAGGCAGGCCCAGGACAGGGAGGCCTTCAGAGACTAGAGAGACCTCCCTGGAACTTCAGGACACCTGGTAACCTTTCTAGAGAGACCTGGAGTGGGGGGTGGGGGTGGGGGGTCAGTCAGGCCTTTGAGGGGATTGAGGGCCCCTGAGCTGGGGAGTGAGTGAGCCGACCTTTCCCACAGGGCCTTTCCTGTCAGCCTCCCCCACCTTTTCCTGGGCTTCCTGCTTTTCTTGAGTCTTCCAGTTCGATCTCTCCCCTGTCCCAGAGCAGGCGTGCAAACGCAGAGAACTCGCAGTATACCCCTCAACTGGGTTAGCAAGCTTGCTCGGGGCAGGAAGGGCCCAGGTAGTGAAGGAAAATGCTTCAGGCTCCGCAAGCCCAGGCACACAGGCGCTGCCACACATGCTGCTTCTCCTTTTTGTTTTATTTTTGAACTGAACTGGGGGCCTCACCGCATTTGGGAAGCACACCGCAGTTCAGCATGAGGGTCCGCCTGGTCCTCGGTCCTCGGGGCTTCAAAGCGAGCGCTTAACCGGCTGAGCCATCCCGGCTTCCCCTGCTTCTCCTTTTTAACAGCCCCTGGAAGATGGAAAATTCATTCTTCATGGGCTCAGGCACACAATGGGGCTGTGGGCAGGATTTGGCCCCAGACAGAGTTTGCAGCCTCCTACTCTGAATTTCTAGAGAACTGCCCCCACCCCCCTCCAACCTCCCCCAACACACACACACACACACACACACACACACACACACACACAAAAGGCCCGTATGTGGTGAATTGCCAAACAAAAGGCAGGACACCCAGTTCAAATTGCATTTCAGCTAAAGCAGACGTTTTTTAGTGTGACTATTCTAAGTATCACACACACTTCGCAGAGGTGGCACTTCTTCACCCGCTCACTGCTGCGTGCTGGGCCCTTCAGTAAGTGTTTCCAGCTAAGCTCACTGTCCGACCTGTGAGGCAGGGAGCATTATCTGCACTTTCCTGATAGGAGGTGGTCAAATGAAGCTCCCAGTGGCGAAGTGACTCACCCGGGGTCATCTAGCCCTTTGGTGGCGGAGGCCAGATTCAGACCCACTCCCCTGGTGCCGAAGCCCACCGCCACTCTGCCCCATCAGACTCCCTCATCCCAACGAGCAAACAGAGTTCCCTGGAGGGGAAGAGACCTGTGCTGTCACCATGAAGGACGATGCAAATCACAGGCCCTGCTAGTCCGACAACATGGAACGCTGACATGAGCGAGCCGGGGGCCTCATGAAGACCAGGTAACTCAGCCACCCCATTGGGAAGAGGCCCTGGCTTGTAGCAGTCCCACAGCAAGTCAGAGTCCCGATGAGGACCAGGGCCTGAGTGTCTAGGCACCCAGCGTTCCAGCATGTGTGGGTGACCCATTAGCATCAGTCTGCTTTTTTCCTACCTGTCCCTGTTCAGAGGGCTAAAGGACACCACCAGGAGAGAGTGCATGTGTATGCATGTGTGTGCATGAGCATGTGTGAGCATGTGTGTGAGCATGTGTGAGTGTGTGAGCATGTGTGTGCATGTGTGAGCATGTGTGTGTGTGTACACAGGAGAGAAGAAGTTCAGGTGCCGGGGTGGGGTGTGTTTGTGGCCCGGGCGTAGGAGGGCCACTCAAAGCTAAAGGGAAAGCGGGTCGCTTGTTCCTGCTGTTGTTTGCACCCTGAGCAAACAGTGCAGTGTGAGTCGCTGCCTGCCCCACCCGCCCAAGGGTCAGTGGGTTCAGGCTGGTGGGGAAAAGGCACTAGAACCCATACCTTGAACCCAGGACCTGTGTGCCCAGTAAGCCAGTGTTCGTCTGCCTCCTAAGCCACCACCCCCCTCTGTCCTGTTGGGCTCTAACCAGAGACCCCAATTCAGCCCCTGCAGGATAGAGGAAGAGGCAGTGAGGGGTTCGCCTGCGGGGAGGAAGGCTACAGAGGCTGCAGCCGGTCCAAACTTTCTTTCCCCTCCATGGCTTCCTGCACCTGGCGCCGCCTCTGTGGGTCACCGGGACAAACATTGAGAACAGACTCAAGATGGATGTGAAGGGCGGGGAGCGGAGGGGGCAGTTTGCCAGATACGAGCTTCTGCCAGCAGTGTCCTCTCAGCCCTTGGCCCCAAGGTGTGACACTCCTTACACAAGTCCTCTTACACCTTAAGCCAGTCCCTGCACACGATTGCTGGCTTTGAGGGGACATGAGCTGTCCTGGAGCCTTGCATCTCCCGAGGGGCTCGGCGTGGCCCCCTGCAAGGCCATGCCGGGCAGCATCTCCCAACACAGGAGGACGTGGCTGGTTCTGCAACCCAGAGTCCCCGAGTCAAGCGTCCAAGCACAGGAGTCTGTAGGTGCGGGGGAGAGGGGCGTGCCAGTGAGTGTGGCCCTCGTGGGGCATGGTCACAGTGGCTAGCCTCATCTGGACGTGCTCCATCACACCCCTCCAAGTCCCCTTGCCCAGATTCCCAATGTAAGAAGACTTGAGAATCCCACCGGTAAGGACCGGCATATGGCCTTGGCTGACATCCAGTCTGCTCCTGACCTCATGGCCGTTCGTCTTTGACCTCGCCTTGGGGGACTGAAGAGGTCAGGGCCCACAGGGGAGGAAGGACAGGAGGCCCAGCCTGAACTGGGTCTGGAAGAGGTCAAGAATGCACAGAGCCTCTGACCAGTTCTGCCTCAGGCTGAGCTTGAACTCGAAGCTCAGGACTCCACAGAGGGGCCAGGGGAGGCAGGTCAACCAGTTCGCGGCTGGACTCTTCCGAGGGCTCCACCGGTGGAGGCCGAAGGGGCTCAGGGAGATGACGTGTGTGTGCGCACGCGCGTCGGTTGGTATGTGCAGCACTGGGCACAGCCCAGACTGGGGGCATAGGAGCTGCCTGGCGCTGATCTGCATTTTCAGCAGATCCCCAACCTGGACACTATTACTATCTTGGAACAAATAATTCTTTAGTGTGAGGGCTGTCCCTAGGCATTGTAGGATGTTGAGCAGCCATTCCCCGGGTGACAGTGGCATTGCCCTTGGCTCAGGTGTGACCATCAGGAATGTCTTTAGACATTGCTTGATGTCCCCTGGGGGGCATAAATCACTCTTCATTGAGAATTGTGATTTAGGGCAAAAAAAACTGTATGCACATATTTTTTTCTGGTCTTGTCCCTCTTCGTTTGTTCTTTGTCTTTCTGTGTTTCCCTCTGTTCTTCCCCTCTCGCCACCTCCCTGCAATTGTCTTAGTCTCTGTGCTAGTTTGTGTGCATGTATATGTGGTATGTGTGTATTTGTGGTTGTGGTGTGTGATAGGGTACGTGCATGGTGTGTGATATATGTGGTGTGGTTACAATGTATGATACGGTGTGTGTGTGTGTGTGTGTGTGTGTGTGTGTGTGTTATATGCTGTGTGATTGTGGTGTATCATTTGATGGGTGTGTGTGTGTATGTGCCCATGGCTCTCAGTGGTCCCTCTGTAGAACCCTCGGTTTCTTTTTCTTCTCTCTCTGATTTCTGCCTCTTTGTTTCCTTGCCCAACTAACTGAGTCACCCCATTCCTGCTCCAGACACCCTTTTGGAGTGTGTCTGCTTGGCTCTGATGTCATGAGTGGGGCTGGCTAGGCAGGCCAGGGGGCGACGATGATGGAGCGGGTATGGGGCAATGAGGTCAAAACCGCCGCTCACTCAGCTTGGAGTATGTGCCGGTCACTGGGTTCCTATACCCCGTGTGCTAATTCAGAAAGCCCGCCCAGGAGCGGGTGACAGACAGCAGTGAGCGCATGTGCACATGGGTCACTGCTGTGCCCAGGGGCTCGCACAGGATGGTGAGCTGCTAAGAAGTGTGCCTGGAAGCCCCAGTGACTGGATGTGTGCCAGGTAGCCCCACTGACCTGGGTGGCAGTTGGTCCTAGAAACCCTCCAAGGTCCTTTTCAACTCAAGCCTGTGATTCTGAAGGGCCATGAGTCACATGTGTACACAGACCCTTCAGCTTTCACAACTCAGGAGGGCTAACTTTTCCCCAGATATGACCTTAGTCCCTAATTGTGCCTCCATCCCTTCGCCCTCATTTCCTACAGCCTCTCCATCCTCATCCTTGAGCCTGCCTAGGAGCTCACACCCTGGGGGACATCAGAGTTCCCATGCTTTCTTGAAAAGGGAAGTCAAGAGGATGAGGGTTGAGGAGCTGAATTGGGGCATTGGGGGTGGGGGGAGAGCAGAGACCACGACAAATGGAACTGTGCACAGCTGTTCCACCTTTTCACATGTGTGTGTGCACGCTACTTAACATGTGTGAGATGAATCAGTGTCATAGCAGTGTTTTAGCACAGGGACGTGTGTGCATGCTCTGTGTTCTGGTGTTGTCCTAAGAGTCTGTAGATTTTAATGGCCACAGGTATGGGTCCTTCTGGACCCATACCCCTTTGTAGAATGTGCCCAAAGCCGTACGTAGATGGGCACATGGGTGTAGGGCATATGGGACATAGGATGTGAGAGAGCATTCTTCTCATGAGCCTAGTGTCCCCTTTCCTCCCACCCCACCTCTACAGGGAAGATGATCTGATCCAGCCCTGAGAGCTAGCCCTCAGTTTTCAGTCTTTTCTTCGTCTCATTTATTTCAAGCCTCTTGTTTCGGATATCGCCCATCTACAACAGGAGGTGACAGAAAAGGAGCTAAGTGCTGGAGAGGGTCCCGCTGAGCCCTGACCTGACCCTCACGCTCTCTCAAGGTCTCTGCAGGCTGAAGTCATGGTTCGAAGTCCCAGAGTGGCCCCTCTGGAGGCAGGGCAGTGAGCAGGAGGGTGTCAAGTCCACAATCATGCTTCCCCAGCCTCCTTCTCTCACCCCTTTCTCTCTTCCTCCTAGACCCCGAGGCCTCTGCTGCGCTGTCTCCCAGGCTCTTCCCTCCTACCTTACCTCATCCCCAACTCCTTTACTTTGGACACCAAAGAAGCCACCCAGGAACTAAGCCCCCGCAATGTACACAGCCCCCAAAGGGCTTTCCAAATATGGTGAATGAAGCATGAGGCCGACTCCCGTAAGGGGCCAGACAGAGCAACCCTGTATGAGCAAGACAGCGGACCAGGCATCACTGTTTGACCTTGGCCACATCACTTACCTTTTAGTCTCCTGATCTGCCAACATAAGGACTCTGAAGTGTCCCTGTTCAACAGCTCCGCTCCCTCAGGCAGCCACCCCTCCACTTCTACCTGTGAAACCTGGAGCTCAGAGCACCTCATCTCAGAGGAGGCTTTTACCTCTCCGGTGAACTCTATCTTTGGCTATGGATTGCAGGGGCAGACCTCCACCAAGCAGAGAGAAGACAGGAGGTAGGCAGGCAGCACATGGGGACATGTGGCTTCTGACCATCCTCTAGCCCATGACCCCAGTCGTTCTGGGTGAGGAGAGGGTAAAGCCTGCCACTACGAAGGACCAGATGTGTGGTCCTTCTGACAAGGTGATAGCTGGCTGGCTCTCCAATCCCACCCCCCTTCCACCCAGACGCAGGGCACACGGGGCCACTAAGCCTAGAGTAAGCAGGTTGGTCTGTGGCTGAGGAGACAGGATTTAGCCGTTGTCCCAAATCGGATCATCGCAATTAAACCCACACCAAAAGCAAAACCCTTTCCAAAGGCGTGTGTTCAAACTGAAAAGCCCCGTGTTCTGCGCAGACGGTCGCACCCGCCATGTCTTATCAGCAATCTTTCCTCCCTAGTCCCTGCCTGCACTTCCCATTCATTTCTCTCCCTACTCCAACCAACTCAGAGAAAGGACAACAGGGTGGTGAGAAAAACTCTTTCAAATTCTATTTATTTAGCCCAAGAACTCACCCAGACTCTCCACAACCTCTGTCACCAAAACAAAAAACAAACAAAAAAAAACAAGCAAAACGCCTAACTTGTTCTAAAAGCTGGGCTGTTGAGGGCAGTTGTTGACTGCAGACCGCTTACGCTGCAGGGGCGGGGCTGGGGGGCAGGCATCAGGGTCTCAGCTGCAGGGGAGACATCAGGAGCAGCAGGGGAGACATCAGGAGCAGCAAAGGAGGACAGAAGCAAAGGAAGGCCCGCCCATCAGTGCAGAGCAGGGCAGCCGCCCAGGGCTCTGGGCTCCTGGGCAGACCTGTTGCTCCCTCACCTGCCTGTATGACCAGATGCACAGATCTCAGGTAGTTGCGGAGCTACCCTCTCCCCCAGGCCTGTAGCAGGGGGACCAACACAGAGGGTGGGGGCCGGGGGCCTGTGAGGCAGACTGGGGAGGCAGCTCCGCCCACAGCCAGGCCTGTAGCTTTGCCCAGAGACAGAGCAGCCTGGGGGAGAGGGTAGGCCGTCCCAGGACTGCAAGGCAGCGCAGCGCTGGGGCCAGGCAGACTGCGGCAGATACCTAAGCAGGGTGTGGTGGGAGCTGAGAGGAGGTTGGAGAGGCTGGGAGCCAGGGGACCAAGAGGTGGTGCCCCAGCTGGGTACAAGGAAGAGGCAGAAGCCAAACAGTATGTCCTCCAGGTGGCTATTGGGCAATTCCGGACCTACCCAGGCAACAGGGGCCCAGGTCTCTGGTCAGCTACCACCATCCCAATGCTAGGACAGAAAGCAAGTTCTAGATGCGGTTCTGTGCCTCCCTCACCTCCCCAGTCCCACTGCATAGGCTGTCATGACACAGTGACTCTGTACAGGGAGCGTCACTCTCAGATGTACTTGAACACCCCTGCACTGAGCCTGGCATGGGGCACTGAGAGTGCGGGCTGAGATCTCCTGATAAGGATCTGCTCACTGGCCCAGGGGAGTCAGTACATCACCCACATGCTCTGTCCTGGGGCCAGTTCTCAAGGCCCTGCTCCCCTCCCCGACTCCTCCCTCCTTCTCCTGGCCTCACCGACGTTCCCAACTATAAGAGCTGACTTAGACGTGTCCCCAAGCTGTGTCCAGGAACATTTATGCAGCCAGGGCTGGGCCTCAAAGCCTTGGGCCCACACCAGAGTGCAGAAGGAGACTGCAGGGCACAGGGCCGCCGACTGCTGCCCACACGAAGGTGCCAGCATGGAATCTGTGGCTGAGGTTGTGTGCCTTCATCGAGACTGGCTGAGGACGTACGAAAGCATTTGCTGTCAGAGGTATGCAGATGCCCATGGACTCATGTGGCTCCAAGGTGTCTGAGCTCCACCCTCTGCGTTGGCCCTCACTGCAGACTTGGGAGAGAGGGTAGCTCCCCAGCGACCTGAGATTTGAGGCACTGACTGTGGGGACAGGTCTGCCCAGGAGCCCAGAGGCCCGCGGTGGTTGTCCTGCTCTGCACTGAGAAGCTCTGTGACTTCCATTGTATAATCTTTGTGAGAATCAGCTTCCTTGTGTGTAAACTGAGTAGACTCATGTGGCCCCATTCGCTCTGCAGGGTTGGTGTTAGGATAAGGTAAGGGACATGAAAAGACTATATGCCGCACAGCATCACATGAATGCAAGTCATTTGCTGTATCATCGTTGCTCGGGTGGAAGTATTGAAATTGAACCCATCCAGGAAATGACTTTCTGGTGGAGACAGAGCTGTCTTGTCTTGGTGGCCCTGAGTCTTGAAGTAGAAGGAGCACTGGCCTTGAGGTCAGATCAGTTGGGTTCAAAGTCAAACTGTTCATGACTAATTGAGAGATCTTGGGCAGAGTAGTCGACCTCTCCAAGCCTCAGTTTTCTGTCTACAAAATGAGCATCAGTCATAGTCACTTGACCAGATGCCGGGTCTTAGGTGACGACGATCTGGGAAAGGGGAATAGCAACAGCTAAGATGCAGGCTGGTACTGAGAACTAGAGGCAACAGGTGTGGGAGGCACCTGGCCCTCAGCAGGTGCACAGGGACAGCCTCTGTACTTGTCCCCCTGGTGCTGTCTGCTGCTGCTTCCAGTGACCAGCTGGCCTGCCCCCGCAATGTAAGAGGGCAAACCCCCTCCCCCATGGGACCAGAGCAGCCCCACCCTCACACTGCTACCACCTGTGCAGGGTGGCTTTCCATAGCCTTCATGGCAGGGCCCTCACCCCTTTCTCCTCCCAAAGAGACCGTTGACTTCCAGCTGCCTTGTTCATGGTAGAAGCGAGTAGAAAATGAGCTCAGTGGCGCCCCCTACATCAGGCTCTGGAACCCTGTCGGTCCTGGGCCGGGTCAGGAAGAGACATCACAGGAAGTATCCGGTGTCTAAGCTCCAGCTGATCGCTGGAAGCTCAGCTCAAAGGCCATGCTCTCTTTTCTGCCCTCTGCATTCATCCTCCCCCAGCCAGGGCTAGTGCCCACCTCCCCTGTGCTCCCACCTCCTGTCATGCCCTTCGTGGGAAGAATAGCTTTGTGTCACCATGTCGCTCTACCTGCCCATCTCCCGGGCTTGCAGACCTTGAGAGGCAGAGCCCAAACCACTCCAAGTCCTCTTTCTCCCTGTCGGAGTGCCCGGCACGGAGTACATGTTCAGTTGTGTTCTGTGGAGAATGATCTGTGTGGAGAAAGCGGCCAGTCATTTAGTGGGTGCATTTCCTTGCCTAGGCCCCAAAGGCAAAGGTGGGTCACTGTACAAGACAGAGGCCCAGAGGTGACAGGGGAACAAGGGAAGGCGGCAGGGAAGTGTGTGTGTGTGTGTGTGTGTGTGTGTGTGTGTGTGTGTGTGTGTGTGGTGTGTCTTGGAAGGGGGAGGGCTATTTGTCAATCCCAGCCCCCACACACAGACAGCGACTTGGGCCTTTGGAAGATGAAGTGACCTGTGGAAGGTGGGGTGAAGGGGAGGGTGTGGTGTGTGTGCAGGAAGACACCTGTGACTACAGCCATGCCCTCCTCTCCTGAGCCCTCCTCCTGGTCAGCTTGGGACCCAGGGCCAGGAGTGCAGTAAGGCACGAAGGGTCTGGGACCGAGGCCATGGGGCTTGGGAGCTGTCTCCGTCTTGCCCACTAGGCACGCCCATGGAGGGAGAAAGAAGATGAAGAGGCAGACAGAGGCTTTGCCCCAGAAAAAGGCAGAACAATTGGCAGCTGTTCTCTCCAGACCTGGTTTATGTGGGGAGACGAAGAGCCAGGTCTGACAGTCCCGGGGGAGAAGACTAGCCACCCACTTGCGCCAGGGCTGGGGAGCGTCTCAAAGGACTGGGTCAGAAGACACCTTCACGTCACAGGCGTTGGCATATCTGTCCCTCTCCCTTACCTTCTTGTGTCTGCATTGGAAGGCAGTGCCGGGACAGGGAGGAAGAGAAGCAGAGGGAGTGTGAGCAGAAGAGCAGGGAACTAGGGGAAGGCAGAGAGGCTGGGATAGCAACTCCTTTCCAGGGGTAACATTTTAGTGACCGGCGGGCTTCCATGTGTCTGCTGCTCCTGTCTTTGCATAACCACATTGGGTAGACAAGTCAGAAATCCTCCACTAATAGCACAGCAGAGCGCCGAACTGAGTCTGGATTTCCACCTCGACACCTGAAGGGCCCTGGCCGTCCAGAGGAGAGGCTCACGGAAGTGAGAGAGTTGGCAGAGCAAGGGAGCGGCCCCCAGGTTACCCCGCAAGCCCAGGGAACAACTAGCCAATGAAGTCAGTGGTGGTGGCGGCAGTGGCGGTGGGGAGGGCAGCGAAGGTGTTTCTGGGAGGCACCTTATGCCAGCCCCCCTCAGCTGATTTCACAGCTTGATCAGGAAGGAATCAGGCGAGCAACTTACTCCAACAGGAAGGAGAGGAGTGAAAGCATTGTTGAGAAGAGAGCAGCACTTGAAGAATCACATCTGCGCGCACGCGCGCACACAGGAGCAGCTCCCCGCTCACGGGAGCGCAGCCGTGCTCCGTGCTCAGGTAGGTGGGGACACGCACCCAGTCCCTCCAGAGCCTGGCACTAGCCCCGCTCGCTGGGGCCCCATGGCTGTAACCACCGCCTCTTCAGTGCCGGATAACAAAGACCCGGCCCAAGCAGAGGACGCAGGTGTGTCCAGCCCTAGCCCAGGTGGCCCCTGTCTGGCCGCCTTCCACGTTACCCAACCTGCTCAGTGTTACTGTCAAAGTGTTCTTGCCTTGCACATTTCTCTCTCTCTTTAATCCATAAACTTTTATGAAACAGGTAGGCCTGGCCTGGAGAAGGAAATGATCCTTGACTCTACATCAAAGTGTTTTCTCAGCTTCTCATTGTGTGAACTCAGGTGTGAAAAGGTCCTTTGTGCATGCCACGGTTTACTCTCACTCCAACTCCATTTTCCGGCCCCATCCTTGCCCTGTGTACCATGCCCCAGCCTCTGCTCCTCAACGCCCGCCCCCCCCCCGCCCCCAGCCCCAGGACCCCACATCTGTCTGGGCATTGCTTCAGTGCCACACAGAGCAGGGGCGCTGGCCTTGGCCAATTCTCCCCCTGGCTCCAGCAAAGCCACTCCTCAGGGGTGATGCGACCGTTCTTACTAGAACCCTGAACCTTGTCAATAACATACTTTGCGAACAGCTGGGAGGGGACTTGTTTTTAAAGTCCAGGGCCTCCTGTGAGAACAGCCCCTTTGTCCTCTCACAGCACTGCCTCTGGCCTGGGAGGCATGCTGGAGCAAGAATTTTCTGCAGGCTGTGTTCTGAAGTAGCCAAGGGGTGGGGAGAGGGGAGGAGAGAATGGCAGCAGTTTGTGGGTCCCAGAACTCCTGAAGCAGGACCCGCAGGTTTTCTCTATCCCTGTCCCTGTCTCTGGAGCCCCATCAGTCAACCTGTCTGGTGGAGGGCATCTGCCAGCCATTTGAACCTGTCAGCACGTGGCTCACTCACCCTGTCCGCCACCGGGTATAGCAGGGTCCGTGTGGCTTCTGCTCCTTTCTCAGTTGGGCTCCTGAGGGCAGATGAAGTGCCCTGTAGATCACCTTGCGTGCTTCCTTCAGACGCTACCCCATGCCAGGTGGCTCAGTAAGATCCTGCCCAGCGCTCTGCTGCTGTGGCTCTTCCCTCTTGTCTTCTTCCTCACAGGATTCCACATCTCCTCCTCTTCCTCCCCTCCTTTTCGCTCTGTCTGCCTGTCTGTCTATGTCTGTCTGTCTCTCTCACACACATATTGTATATAGAGAGAGGTGTATATATATACATATATAAATATATACACAGTCTGACAATTCAGTTCACAGACTCATCCTAGAAAAAGTGCTACACACCTCATTGCTGAATACCACTACAGTCATTTTTGAAGCACTCCCCTTGGAAATCTATGCACCAATGCCAGCGCCTAGTCCACCCTTCAAAGCAGTTTCGGAACTCTTTTTCTGGAATGGCCATCAGAGCTACCTTTGTATTACCCTTGGTGTCCCGAATGTCATCAAAATGTCTTCCTTTCCATATTTTCTTTATTTTGGGGTCAAGAGAAAAGTCACTGGGGCCAGATCAGATGAATAGGGAGGGTGTTCCAACAGTTATTCGTTGACTGGCTAAAAACTCCCTCACAGACAGTGCTGTGTGAGCTGGTGCATTGTCATGATGCAGATGCCACGAGTTGTTGGCAAAAAGTTCAGGTCATTTTCATCTAACCTTTTCACGCAGCCTTTTCAGCACTTTAGTTGACTGTCCAGTTGGTACAAATTTATCATGAACAATCCCTCTGATGTCAAAATGGTTAGCAACATTGTTTTGACTCTTGATTTGGACTGATGGAACTATTTGGTCACGGAGAATTGGCTGACTTCCATTGTGCACTTTGACACTTTTCTTCAGGGTTGTATTGTGTACACTCATATTTTATCACCAGTAACAACATGGCCCAAAACATCGTCTTGCCTCTCCAAAAGGTCTTGGCAAACTTTGACTTTCCTTTGCTTTTATCGGTTGAGCTCCTTCAGAACAATCTTTGCACACACCTTTCTCATGCCAAGATTGGCAGTGAAGATGTTTCTGTTTCTCTATCAATGTCTACTTGGTCTGCTATGCTTCTCACAGTCAGCCGATGATTTTGACACACAATTAGATGAATTTTTGCAATGTTTTCATCAGTTCTATTTATTATTGGCCACCTTGACCTCTCTTCATCAGTGAAGCTTTCTCTCCCCTCAGAAACACGTTTAATCCATTAATTTGGACTAACATGCCTCTGGTTTTACTTTCACTCTTGCCAAGTTTAACAAAAAATTTAATGTCTAGTCGATGCTCTAATTCAAGCTCTGACATTCTTGCAACAGCACACAAAAACATGCAACAAATATAATGAACGCCACTCAACAAGATACCGCCACATGTCAATACAAACACAGCTGTGAGACACTGATGTACCAAGGTTATAAAACCTTACCTAGTTGTTTATACAGCACTGCCAAAGTAAGTGCATGTTGGCAAATTCATGAACTTAATTGTCAGACCTCATGTATACACATATGTAAGTAGATAAGCTGGAAAAACTTCTCAGTAATCACATTTGTGTTAGTGTTATTCCTATCTAAGAAGTTTCCACCCATATTATCTGCCCATTTTTAATTATTACAACCCTGCTCAGAAGCAGGTATTTTTTAGCACTTTGACAGGGGTGAAAAAACTGAAGTATGGCCACTGGGAGGACTTAGAATAAAAACAGGTCACTCATTTATAGATTCAGTTCATGGATATTTATTTTGTACTACATTATACCAGGAATTATGCCCCCTACTGGGAACACAGCGCTGAATGAGATGGATATCATCTTATCCTTTGTGGAGTTTCTAATGTACTAAAGAATGTGAGCATTTAAACAAGTAAGGGCAATAAAGTGCAGACTATGTAATAAAAAGCAAATATAGATGGGCTGGAAATGTAGAGCAGGTGGACTGTAACCTGGCCTATGGGTCAGGGACAAGACACACACACAAACATACACACAACCATGTATGATCATTAAGTGGAGAACAATAGGATAAATACAGGTTACAAAGATGGGAAGGGGAATGAGCATAGAAAGGTAGAAAGGCCCAGGAATTGTGAAGGCCAAGAAGAAGGCGACTCTAACACTATCTAGCAACTAATAATAGTTCAGCTTGGGCAACAGAGGAGAGAGGTGTGAGGAGGCTGAGGAGGTGGCTCAGGGAGGGGCTTTCAGAAGACCTCAGTGTGAGGCAGGAGCTGCATCTTACAAAGATCATTTTGTCTATTCTGTGCACTAGGGGTTGGAGAACCCCAAGACTGCAAGCAAAGAGAGTAGTTAGGGACCTACCCCTGCAAGGTGGGCAGGAGATGACAGAGGCCCATTTTGGAATAGCAACATGGTCCAGAAAAGTTTTTGTTTTGTTTTGTTTTGTTGTTTTTTATGTTACATTAATGTGGAACAGTCTTCAAAATAGATTAAGTGGAAAAGCAAGAACTCTGTTGCTAATATACTGTAATACTACATGTGTTTTTAAGAAGAATATATACATGCATATGCTTAGATGTGTACAGAGTATTTTCAGGAGGATAAATAAACTTTTATAAGTGACTGGTCCCTGAGAAGAACATGAGAGGGGATAGGACAAAGGAAAAAAAGCTTTTACTCCCCGTAGATGTTGTGTGCTCTTTGAATTTTGTATCACATGCTGAATTATTAATCAACATTAGTTCTTTTAGGTAATAGAATCCACAACACTTGAGATTTACTGCATATGAGAATTGAGGCCTCGGATTCTGGCTTAGGCAACCTTGCCTATGATTGGCCTTGAGAACACTGGTGGAGGAGCAGGTTTGGTGAGGAAGAAAGCTGTTCAGTTTGGAACATGTTGAGTTTGAGGTGTCTGTAAAATATCCAGGTACAGCCGTCCAATAGATAGGCATCCAAGTTGTTCATGCCTGGAGCTCAGGAGACAGATCTAGACTAAAGATAGGGACTTGGGAATCACAAATATGTGTGCTTTAAAACCATGTATGGAAGTTGATAGGACTGCTCAGGTGATCAGACAAACAGAGATCCTGGACACCAAAAATATTGAAGGGATTGGTAGAAAAGAAGCAGAGAGGTTAGAGTGTGTGGCAGTAGGCAATGTGCACAGGTGGTGAGTGGTTGACTAATAAATGCTACAGAGAGTTCAAGCAAGACTGAAACTGCTCAGTGGGTTTAGCTATAGGTTGATAGATAATGTTGATGGCAGTGATATCAGTAGCCTGCAGAGGTAAGGTCAAATGGACTAAGAACTCAGTGTGAGGTTAATAAACAATGGAGTTTTCTCTGAAAAAAATGGACTCTGAAGAGGGACTCTAAAAAGATAGGGCAGTCGTAGCTGAAAGGTGAGGTGGAGATGAGGTGAGAGGTGTTCGCAATTTATGTGGAGATGGAAATGAATAGAGCAAGGTTATTTGCTGACTGGAGCTAGTGGAGAGGAAGAGGCTGAGGATACGTGAACAAGAAGAGCAGAGGAGACAGTGATGGACACAGACGACCAAAGAGACAGAAAGAAACCTGAGTCTGGAACACAGATGAGAGCTTAGCTTTCCTTGGGAGGGGAAGTGCTTCCATTGTGTGTGTGTGTGTGGGTGGGGGCAGGGTTTGTTGTGAAAGAAGCAGGTCTGATTGTATCACAGTGTAATGGCAGCTTCCCAGCAGCAGCTCATGGAAGGCCTGCCTTGGGTGAGGCCTATGCCTACGGGGCCAGCCCTGGGAGACAGCAAAGGGAAGCAGCCCGACTCTGTGTCCAAGGCCACACAATGCTTCAGTTGGGGCCTCACCTTACTGAGGG
>PVKE010004673.1:0-25842 GCA_004027555.1 Craseonycteris thonglongyai
CCCAACACTCTCTCATCTGAAAAAAGGACTCTCAGTCACAAGAAAACAGAGCCTCCTTGTTACCTTCACAGGCTGATCCTGGGCTGAATCTGTCTCGCTGCCTTTCTCTTTCTTCTTTTTTTGTTTCTTTTTCTTCTTTTTGGCTCCAGTGTCATTGGCTGGACTCAAACCACTGTAAGACAAGGAAAGACTGATGCAGGGTTTTTAAAAAATCATCTGTTTGGGGCTACACTAACAAAGAGCTTTCTGTGGAGCTAGCCTTTCCTTGATCAAGCCTACTGGCTTTAGAAGCAGACTGGAGAACCCAGGTTCCCAGAAGGGGCATTTGGAGGACACCAGAAAGCTCTTCCACCAGCTCCCAGGGAGGGAGTGCTGTGCAAGAAGTGTCCTATTTGTTTGAAAGGGCACTTCTGTTCTTGTTATTTTACGTGTTAATTTTCTTTAGAGTGCCAGGTTGCTGGCACCAGAGGCAAATGATAATTGTTAACAGGGCATTCATACCAATACATCCTTAGAGCCCTGGATTTAAAAAGATGACAGCCAAAAATGGTCTTTGTGGCCACCCTTCTTCACTCCTACTCCTATCCTTGCAATGCATTAGGTTTAATGAGTTTCCCCTGCTGGATCTAAAGCAGCGGGCAGTATTGGAGAGGGAAGAAGGAACCAGGAAAAAGGCAATTTAACATTGCTTTGCTTGGTTTCCAAAATAGTCAATCATGAGAAATGCCTATATCAGTCCTGCAGGATCAAGGACAACTGTCATCCAGCCGGGAGATTAGGTAATCACCACAGGCAAAACTCAGCAGTAGGAATCTTGGGAAAACAACGAAGCACCTAGCCATTCCTGCCAGAGATTACATGAAGTGTGTATGTGTGTGTGAACATAGTCACAGGGACTTCCTCGTGCCACTTTCCCTCTGCGTGGCACACCCAATGAATGCATCAAAAAGTTTCCTATAATCTTTTATCATTTTCTGTATTCTCTTAATATCTTTAAGATACAACTTATGTATTATACTGTTTCTTTAACACTTTCCATTCATTTGCACCCAAATGTTTTCTCCTAATTCTTGCTGATTTTAGGATACTAGTTTAGATTCTGGGTTTCATTCATTTTATTGATGAATTTTAGGGATCACCTTAAAGTCTCCTTTTCTAATTACTGCTGTCACTCGTTTCTGCCATGTCTAAATGGATGATGGTGCTGTCAATTTGGCAGTAATGTCTGATTTCACTCTGCCATCCTCCCTGAAATTCTTCCATTAAAAAGTCAAAATTAGGAGTCCAGTCTGAGAGTACACTGAACCCTAATCTGCAGGATCAGTTAACCTCAGGGTATTGTTTTAGCTGTATAGTCTAGAAGATAACCAATTTTCAAAGAATTAAAACTGTATAAAATAAGTTTTCCATACCATTACAGTAAATACCATATAAGCTTTATTTTACTATTCAGAAAGACTTCATGGTCTTAAAATGCCTTGGGGTTATTATGAATATCAATTATCATCTCATAGCAAGTGGTATGTGTAGGGAGAAGGCAATCTGTAACTATGTGCTACCATTTCTTGTTGTAGAATGTCTTCAGACCAATCTCTTCCTAGTCCCAGTAGGGTCACTCACATCCAGAATTCATAACCTTAACACTTAGACTAAAGTTATTTCTAGTCTTTGCTGGACCTCCCTAACTTAAAACTAGATGCAAAGCAAAACTCCCAAGGCCATGGCAAAAAATACGAACCATAAAGTAATTTATAGCCTGAAAATTAAATTTTTTTTTTTTGCTTAATAACTCAATTTCATGATCACACACAGGCCCATCTGCAGCCTATGACAACTCTATGTGGTTTTCTTATTCTAGAAGTTGTCTCACTACACTCTCAGGATTATAAGGTTTAAAAACTGGTTGATGTTAGGAGACAAACCAGTGTCTCACTGTTGATACAATATAAATCCTTATTCACTTCAGCTTATGGAATAAATTCTCTGGTCTCTGTATATGAATAATCATAAGAATTGTTTTTCATAATTCTATTGAAAAAAAAAAAAATAACCAAAAAGGTCAAGATAAAGAATTGCTACATATTAACCAATTGGTTACTTACTAAATACAATTTCATATAAGGAAAATAGAAAAAATTACTTTTTCCAACTTTAGACATCTTTAAAAATATGCAAAATCACTAAAAAAAACTTCCATTCCTGCCTTTGCTCTTGCTACTCAGTGGAGACCCTTCTGTGTAGCCATCTTCTCATGGACCCCATTTTTATGGAAGGATCTTGGGCTGAACTTTCGTTCTGTTTTATGCATTAATAATACAAGTGCCTAGCAAGCTTCAAGACTCAAAGTAAAACTACAGACAGAGCTAATTTCATTTTCCTTGTATTGCCTTGAACTTGCACATGCAGCTACTGAGCAACAATCTGTTTCAACTTGTACATCAAGCATACAGAGAAATCTGAAGAAGGGAGACTTTTTTTTTTAAAAGAAGAATCATTTTTACTGAGCTAGCAGCTATTACACCACATCCAAGAGAAGACATTTTGAGTTCACTGTGGTCTTACAGTCAAACAGGAAGACAAATGACTCAAGAGACTTACTTCCAAGGAGCCCACCAGGGTTAGCTTTCAAGGTGATTATGATTACTAATAAAAAACAAGTTCAAAGGCCTTGAGAGTATATCTTCAAGAAGCATCCTAGGAAGCCAATACTATTTCACAAAAGAATGGCCTCAATCTGGATGTGGGGAGAACCAGACCAGAGGACTGCACAAAAGCCAAGCTCATCCTTCTCTAAGTCTTCAGCATTGTTTTTAAAAGAACCTGGAGTCCTAAGGCAATTCTACAAATTGAAACAGAAATCTTTCAGTGTTCTCTAAGCCTGCCAGTCACCTTAACACACTCCAAAGAGACCAGCCAAAACCTTGGAATACAGCAAACCAAAGTTCAACTTTGGTTCATATGGTTCCAAAATAATGAGCAGAAAATTACTGAAATTTGCTTTCTTTTCTTGGGAGGGGGAAATGGTATGTGCCTGCAATGGAAAGAGAGTTCACATAAAAAACTTGCAATTTATATTCTAAATTGAAGTTGATCAACTTAAGTCATTAATGAAAAACCTAGTAAACATGGATGAATTAGCAGAATGACAGACCCAGGAAAAGGAAAGAAAAGCAATCTAGCAATGTCATTTTTTAATGAAGGCCAAAATATTATAATTTCAAGCATATAAGAAATTCTATGGATGCTCAGGTAGAGAGTCAGGGCTGGAGGAGATGAAAAATGAACCTCAGTACTTACTTCTAGAGACAGAATGCAGTGCCAGGATGTACGAGTGGGTGGAAGGAAAAGGCAAGCTGACAGATAAACAGGAGCACTAAACTTCCAGACAACAGTGTGAGCAGTGAGGGTCTGTAACATGGGTTGCCTCTCAATCCTACTGGATGACAAAATCCACTCAAAGGTAAGTGGCTAAAAAACAGAAAGCTATTATTGTGGAAGCTAACCCACCAGAGCTGGAAGGAATCTCAGAGCCATCTGGCTTAACCTGCTGTTCATAGAAGGGGAAACCAATGCCCACAGACATGAGGCAAACTGGTTACCAACTAACCAACTAGTACCCAGGGACAAGCCACACTCACTAAAGACTTGGCCCATTCCTCCCCCAACATTACAGTCTCATTCCCTGTGAGAATTTACCTGAGACTCTCCAAAGCCAAAGAACACTGTTTCATCACACTGGGCCCTAAAACAAATTTTTGTGTATTAGAAAAACAGTATTAAAAGCAATAATAATAGTGAGCCATGTTTTACTCAGAAAGCCTCCCTCCTCTGCCTACTCTTGCTCTTTCTGATGTCTAAGATTATGATCCCCCAAACAATTTAACGCTTTATGTATCATGAATATATTAATGTGCTGCTTCCTGGCTTCCCAATGAGATTAAAAATTTCCTAAGTGTAAGGACCACATCTTATACAGCTGTTTTCCACAGCACCTCTCATTGAGCTGAGCACATTTAAAAAGTTCAACAAATATGTGCTTGGCTGATGCTTTCCTGACATAATAGACTAAAATAAAACTCTGAAAAGCTAGAGCCCAAAGGAGGGTCAGAAAACAGCTTCAGTAATGTTTCCGTAGGACAGCTGTGCTAATGTTCTATGAAAGGAGTGGAATTGCTGGGCTCTTTTAGAGCCACAGGTTAAGATTATAAATTATAAACTTTCTTATTTGTTATCTTATTCCTTCTTAGGACCTCTCCTATTCCTTCCTCTAAGAGTTAAAACAAAAAAGCTCCACTGTAACTACTTCAAATGATTCCAATGTCTTAAACTCAGACTACAGGTTTAGTTTCAACAGAAAAAAAGAGTTCAGAAAATAAGATACACAACTTTCAGTCACTTGTTTTCCACCCCTACAAACTGGAAGTTAATTCTTTGGGCTAAAATTCAAAATTTCCAGAGAGACTTAGTAAATAAATCTTAGCCTCTAATATCCTTTTGATTCCACTTTTAGACAAAGGAAATCCTTGTGCAGATCAATTTACTTGTGAGATAAGACACCTTCACCAGCAATCCTATTAGTACTCAGAGGCCCAAGGGGAGGTGAGCAGAGTAGCATTTATAAGGGTGTCCAGATAGAAACTACAGGGTATGTACATGTACGAATCAGTATCAGCTGCCTCTCCTCTGCACTGCTGAGAAAAAAATTGCTTTTATTGTCAGCCTCTGCCATCCCTGGTAGTTAGCCAGAGTTTTGAAGGTGAACAAGCCAATTCCTGTCATGGAGGAAAACTCTTAGTTAGGGGTCACAAAAGCTCTGATATACTCAGTATTTAAAATGGGAATGAGACAGAAATGTAAATTCCATATCCTCTGGATTAGTCTGGTGAGCTAGACTGTAACCTGGCAACTCCAAGGTCAAATCATATGTTATTCAGAGACCATTTTCAATAATTTTCTGAGCAATGACTCAATGCTGGCAGCAATTTCATACACTAGAATTAACTCTGAAAAAGATATTGGTCTATCAAGGACAGTTTATTTTTTATTTTATTTGATTTATTTTTATTGGTTTTGACAGAGAGAGAGAGAGAGAGAGAGAGAGAGCGAGCTAAACTGGGGGAACTCCCCAGTTCAGCATATGGGTCCGCACGGGCCAGGGCCACGATTCGATCCTCGGTCCCTGGTGCTGCAAAGTAAGTGCTTAACCCACTGAGCCATCCCGGCTTCCTCTATCAAGGACAGTTTAAAGAGGCCAGCAATCTCCACCACCAACTGACTTCCTTGTTAGGGGAAGTACATGGTTTGGTTAATGGATCCAAAGACCAGACTCAAATTTCCACAGTCAGGATGTAGAAGTCAATGCAGCAGGGAAAAGAAATCCAGTAAATTCAGAATGGGTCCTTGAGGGTGTCAAAGGGAGAGGTGGAAATGAAAATCCCAAGCCTGTTACAAAAGCTAAATCAGTTACAAGTGAAGTCTAGCTGATAATCCATGCAAAGGGCTTACTTAGCACAGTGCCCAGCACACAGTAATAATAGCAAGAGATAACATTTATCAAATAAGTAACAATGAATCTTCCTCGACTACCTCACAAAGCCAGCAGCAGTAGAAAAAAATCTGAAGCAAGGACTGATCCTGTCAAAGAATTTTAGTTTCATTTCTTTGGTACTCTAAATAGAAAACACCATGTTTTGTGTGGCTTAAATGCCACAATCACAAGAGCACCTTCCTTGAAGAACTGAAAGAGAGGCTTGCAGGGTAGATTTCAAATAAAAGGTTAAAGAGGAAGAGTTAAACAAAGAAGCATCCTCCTTAAGCTACTAAATCTATGCTACTAAAATCTACTAGGGAAAGGGTTAACTGCATGCTTAATAAAGCTGGGATATTTTAGAGCAAGCACATTAAACAATGTGAAAAATCAGCAAAACTGGATTGCCATGAGCAGCAGTCTCCCTGAAATAGGCTCTCATTTACTTTTCATTTCTTCTGCTTTCTAGTCTCTTCTCTTTGAAGCAGCTCTTGATTAGTTTCTTTTTAATTGCCACTTAATTGGGAAATAAAATTAGAACACTTATTTGATACCAGTGATGGGGTTTCTCTTTTCATTTCTGCTTTGATCTAGTTTTGAAAAACTAAAAGCTGAAGGGAGAAATTAAGAAAAAAAAAAATTAAAAAGATTATTTTTTCCAACAGCTAGATGCAGCTATAAACCATCAAATAAATATGGAAAGAACCACTCTTAGAGAATCTGAAGAATCAAACAAAAGCAAGGAAGGATAGCTTATAAAATTCCTTTCAAAAAGACCTTTCTTTTCTCTTATATTTCTTCATAAGAGATAGTACCTCATACTTAGGAAATGAGGAAAATTTGTAAGAACCCATTTTAATCTGTCCCCATAGTCAGAAAACAGGATGGAAAAGAGACATCCCTTATCAAATGGTTCTTAGGCTTACCAGCATCTCAATAGTATTAATGACATGGAAAAATAAATTCCAAAAGAATCTAGGAACAAAATAGTGTAAAAGTTATTTCTTGTTCCAGAACACTCGGCTAAACTTTACTTGTTTGATACACCCAACTTAAAACCTGCCAGTTAATAAGGTTTATTCTTTAGTGATACTTCTCAGAAAGCCTTTCACTAAAAACAAACAAGCAAATTAAACCACAGAGATGAGAAATTATGAAGTGCAGGGGGATGCGGCATAAAGATGACCTTAGTCTGTTTGTCGTTTCAACTGTTCAGGGTAACTTATGTCAGGCAAGTAATGGGTGAGAGGGAGGGCAGACATTGCCTTCCTTTCCGCTACTGATTCCTTTCAAAAAGAATTTTAAAACAATAGCTGATATAAAAACTGTAGACAGATATATATATATATATATATATATATATATACACACACATATATGCAGAAATATATATATATATATACATATAATACAAATGTACTCATGTGCACATGTACACATGAAATTTATACTCACCAAATACTTATGAAATACATGACAGGAAAAGCCAAGAACTAAACTTATACACAAAGGAACACAAGAAACTAACACAACTGCGTTTCCTATGATTCCAGGACATGAATGTAGCTCATTTCATTAGTGTAAAGCATTGTGAGCCCATCCTGAAAGAAAGATCTAAGAGAATAAGGGTTAGTTTGAATTATCATAAACTACGGTAACTGCACATTCTATTTTAGAATAATTAGCATAAACAGGAACTATTCCCCTTCAATTCTCATATCACTTTTGAAAACATTTTAAATACTGTAAGTAAAGACAAGAAAATTTTCAAGAAGCCAGCAAGCAGTGGAAAACTTCCACAGTAAATTGGTAGGTATTTCACAAAAACTGTAGCAAGGCTTACAATGACACATATTTGGGGAAAGTGTATATAAGAAAAATCTGACATCCTTCCCCTCAGGAGAAATGAAACTTCACTACCACTGGGCTAAGAACTTTAACAATTGCCATTAATTCAACCAGCAAATATTCATTAACACTCACTAAGCACCATGCATCTCAAGAACATGCACCCTGTTCTAAGACAACTTATGGTCAAGTGAAGCAGGGGCTGGACACATGTTATTTAACTATTGTTATGAAAAAAGTTACAAAAAGTACAGTATGTGACAAAGGCAGGAAGGCCAGCTGCGGGAAGGGGGAAAGGAAGATATGTAGAATAGGAAGGGAGAAGACTGAATTCTAGATATTATCTCATTTAATCCCTACAACTGGAGGCTAAGTAACTTTACCAAGGTCACAGAACTACTAAGTGTCAAAACCAGGCTTTGAACCCAGGTTTGAATGACTCCAGAGTCTATGCTTTCCCCATCATGCCATACAGCTTCTTCCCAAAACCATTTCCTATGACAATTAAAGGAAAAATGTTGACTCTACCTTAGAATCCAAATGCTAGAACTAGACTCTGTCCTCCAGGCTGAGTTCTCAATTATTCACTTGCCACCTCCTAACTCATTTATTATAAAGACCTCTAGATTTGGGATGCTAATAAACTTAATTTATTCACCCAGATCATAAACATGTACAAAAACAACCATCAAACAAAGAAAACCTTCAAAGCTTTTTTTTTTTTTTTTTTTTAAGGTTACCTCTTTGCAGTACTATACATAAAACACAGAACTTTCTGCCAAGCAGTTTTGCAAAATGCTTCACAGGTTATAGGGAACAAAACCAATTAAAAAGCTATAGACATTGGTAGGGAAACAGTTTTGCAGAGAAAAAGAGAAGCATCTATATAGAGAGCAAAGAAGCTTTACTTTCACTTCTGAAGTGACTTTTAATTCAACAACTGTCATCTGTGATTGGAATTTCTACTCAAAAGGGCTGCACCACTTCTGCACTTACCCTTCTTTCTTTTTTTTTTTTTTTAAAGCAGATTGGTTTTTTTGTTTGTTTGTTTTTAAAATATTTATTTATTTATTTTTGACAGGGAGAGAGAGAGATACAGAGACAGAGAGAGAACTGAACTGGGGTAGCTCCCAGTTCAGCATATGGTTCCGCACGGGCCGGGGCTGGGATTCGATCCCCAGTCCCCGGCGCTGCAAAGTGAGCGCCTAACCTACTGAGCCATCCCGGCTTCCCCATTAATATATATTTTTAAACTTTTTATTTATTTAACTGAACTGGGGGCCTCACCGCATTCGGGAAGCACACCCCAGTTCAGCATGTGGGTCCGCCTGGGCCAGAGCCGGGATTCGATCCTCGGTCCTCAGGGCTTCAAAGTGAGCGCTTAACCCGCTGAGCCATCCCGGCTTTCCCTAAAAATATATTTTTAATTATTTTTGACAGAGAGAGAGAGAGAGAGATACAGAGACAGAGAGAGAACTGAGTTGGGGGCATTCCCCAGTTCAGCATATGGTTCCACACGGGCCGGGGCTGGGATTCGATCCCGGGTTCCCGGTGCTGCAAGGTGAGCGCTTAACCCACTGAGCCATCCCGGCTTCCCCCGCTTCTTTCTGTTCCTACTATTTTCTCTTTCTCAGCTCTTCCATTCTGAAGAAATCTCAAACTTCAAAACAAGGCTTTTTATTACATTAGATCTGTAGTGAGTTATAGCAAAAGAACACAGTCTTATACAACCAAATCTAACAAGCTTCCTTTTCTACATTCTTGTTATTTTAATGCTGATTGAAGAACATAAAAGCTGGATCTTTTAACCTCAGGATTTCTCACAGACAGATTATAAATCATTTAAATAATTCCTATATTCTCCCATCTCTACAAGTTAGTATATATATATTTTTTTAAGTTTATCCAAAGACCTCAATCGTCTACCTTTACCTCCAGGACTAACATCAATACTGTAAATGACAAGATGGCTATGAAAATTACCACAGATTGAGCAAGTTATACTTTCAAAAGACTCTCATGACTTTCCATTAAAAAAAAATTTATGTAAATATAGACATAAATAAGGGAGAGTGAGTGTCATTACCAACCATTGTAATAATGTGAAGAAAGAGAAATACTAGGGTGTGGCTTATAAGAGTGAAAACTGATTTGGAAATAGAACTCAACACTCAAACACCTGATGCGTTTCTTCTGCCTGAGTTACTAGTGGGCAAGACCCTAAAGTACTGGAGATGAAGTATTAAACCTACTTCCAAATACTGTCCAAGAAAGACCATTACTCAATTTCTTGAAGCATGAGGCCACTTTTCAAAGTTAATAAAGATGCTGGAAGACCTAATTATATATTGTTCAGGAAACTTATGGATTATATGGAGCAATGGACACCGTATACACCAAACATCACACAGTAATTAAGTAGGGTTTATAAGGTTTACATTTTGAGATTCTCTGGTAATGACACTTTACAACATAATTATGGTTTGTATAGCCTGGTGAATTTTCTCATTGAAGGTGAACTGC
Source organism: Craseonycteris thonglongyai (assembly GCA_004027555.1). Taxonomy (NCBI): domain Eukaryota; kingdom Metazoa; phylum Chordata; class Mammalia; order Chiroptera; family Craseonycteridae; genus Craseonycteris; species Craseonycteris thonglongyai. Next base: position 9,899 of record PVKE010004673.1, read on the forward strand.
AGTGAAATGTTTTATTAATCGTTTATTGTTAATCACGTTGTTCACATAACACCTCTGTAAGTAACGTTCCCTTTGAACTGTAGTGTTATAGTGACCCGTGTTGTGCCATCGAAAACCGTCGTCCAACAGGCTCTTTTGCCCGGACACACCTGAAGCACATGACTGAAAAGAACTTTTATATAATAAAAGTACTGAATGTCTCCGACCCTTAATAGATGAGCACCCACCCTGGTAAATGACAAAGACAGCAACCAATTGCCAGGCCGGATTTCAAAGTCTCAGCCAATAATAATATGGGGGTGGGGTTACACTAGCTCCCGGTGACTTCCCCGCACCCCAGAGACCCAGGTTGTGGGAGACTGGGACAGGAATTGGACTCCGAGGATCTCGTTACCCCCGGTTGTAGCTGTTGTCCTCCTCGTTCTCGCAGTCGCTGCAGTGCTCATGGCCGTTTCCGTTCCCTTCCATCATCTGCGGTCGCGGAGGTGCCGGCGACTGCACTGCTGTCTCACTCTCATCCGCCATCTTGAGTTGCGAGAGCCGGCCTCCGCGCCTCGCTACATGGGGGGCTCCTATTGGATGAGGGGAACTAGCGCTATATTCTGGGTTTTGTAGTTTTTTTTTTTAGAAGGGCGCCGTAACTTGGCGCGGCTCATTCCAAGGAAACCAGAACAAGGCGGACTGCAATACCCAGAAATCCTGAAGGGAGGCTATCCTAGGTGGGGCCGCGCTTTAAGTTAGGAAGGACTCCAAAGTTGGGAGGGCCCGACGCTCTGCGACCCGGCGGGCCGCGGGGCATGCTGGGAATTGTAGTTCAATGCAAGTTTAGGGTTTTTAGATATGGAGGCTCCAAAATCCAAGGTTTGATCTCAACCTGCCCTGGCTAGTGCTTGGGCCACAGGAGAGCTGTTATTGGCTGCCGTTAAGGACTGTTATCACTCCTGGGTAAGTAAGAGGGCCTGGGGCCCGCGGTTGTGATCCATCGGTATCCCGAATGCTTCGGGCCTTCTTAGAGGGACTTCCCTTCAAAACGCCAGGTTGCCTACTGGCCACCTTTCCTCATTCGGCACTGGGCAGCCCTTGGTGGTTGGTAGTTCAAGACCTCACAAGAGGCAGAGGATTGTGCTGTGCGGAGCACTGCTTCTGAGCCAGGAGATTTGACAGCTAGGTCAGGCCTGGCCGCACCTGGGCCTCCAGACACCGGTCTCTAGGAGGCTGTTCCGCACACTCCCGTTCATTCTCACAGCAGCCCTCTCCACAATTACTCTTCATTGAGCGTTTATATACCAGGCTCTGTGGTAAGGCTTTACATATATCTCATTTAATACCCTCAACATGCCTAAAATGTGGGCACTATTTCCTTTTTTCACAAAGAAATGTGGCCCAAATTGGTTGATAAATTGCACAATCACATAGTTAATAAGTGGCAAAATCAGTTACAAGTCTGGATCTGTCAGCCCTTAGGTCCTCTGAATTCTTTACGACTACAAAAGTCCCTTTGTCTGATATAGTTATTAGAAGGAAATCAGTTATTAGAAGGTAATTGCAACAGCTTAATCTATTTTTAGCCTTGGCTGAATGCTTCAGTCCCTTGGGTCTCACCCCTGTGATTGAATAATTAAACCTGAGGTTTTTGTTTGTTGTTTATATTTATTTATTTATTTATTTATTTTTGACAGAGAGAGAGAGAGAGAGAGAGAGAGAGATACAGAGACAGAGAACTGAAGGTGCTGGTTTCTATGGACGCTACCATTCTTGCAGTTCAAAGATAAATATCTGCCTTGCGATTTATTGCAAACTGAGCAGGCTCTATGACTGTCATAACCAAGCTCAGCTTACAAGTACAAGCTCAAAGTTCTGGATTCCAGCACCTCTGAGAATATCAGAGTTAGAGGGGATCTGAGAGGCTCTTATTCCCTCTCTCTTAGGATTTTTCATGTTAGAATGTTCCCTTAGATTATGTAGAATCCATGATTTCTCTATAATAAAATTTAAATTTTATGTTTTTAAAAAGAAATTGAGTATATGTGACACTTTTTTTAAATGATCACTTGATAACTAAATATTGCCACATGTGATTTTGGTGCCTATGTTTACTTTTGAGTTTACAGTCACATTGGTACAGAATGATCACCCAAAGCAGTGATCCAATTTCCTAAATTGGATCCATGATGCTTTCTTGGGGTCCCAAGAATTTTTGTATTTGTTCGTCCCCACTCTCCATAAGAGACACAAAACACTTAGTAAAGTGTCTGGGACAGTCCCAGGAAGTCAGCATTACTACTGTGACAGTCAAAGAAAAACTTTCTCATGATGTCTATCAGAGATCAAGGCCCTTGCTGTACTCCCAGCAGCATATCAGAGATACCCTTCTAATGGGCCTGGGAAGGCATGAACCAGGTTGTGATTCATATATTCAACACCTTGGAGCACTCACACCATGTCCAGCTCTACAGCAGGAACTAGAGAATCAGGGATAGAACACAGTCCTGCCCTGGGTTCATTCCATGAGTTGGTAGGTACACAGACTGACAGTTACATAACAGTGCATGAGAGAGCGGGGAACACAGGATGTAGCAGGAGCCTAGAGAAGGGACCCTTAACCTGGAGAAGGGTCCTGGAGGAAAAGACGGCTGAGCTGAGTTTTCACTGGGGAAGCAGACAAATGAGGGGTAGATATTCTAGGCTGAAGGTATGAAAGCCCAGTTGCCTAAGAGGGTGCTTTTCAGGTACTGCAATGAGAATAACGTGATGAGCCTAGAGTGTGAGGAGCATTTTGAAAGTTGAGGCTGGAGAGGCAGTCAGGAGTCAGACAATGAAGGGATGTGGGTGCCTTGCTGAATAGTTTGGGGTTTATCCTGAAGACTCAGGAGCCACTGAAGGATTGTTAACCGGGAAGACACATGATCATATTTTTGTTGGAGAAAGATTGTATCATAGGGAGCACACTGGCTGTCCTAGGGCAGAGATTTTTGTCCTCTGAAGAACGGCTGGTGGGTTCAATCATCAAATAAAGGATGGGGAGATCGTCTTTGGCAGCTTCCTGTCTCCCCGGGAGCTCACTTTCAGGAGGGGTACCTTCCTTGCTATGATATCCCCTGACACATGAGCCTGGAGCATAGTGGGCCAGCCTTCTGCTTGGTGCTGTGGGATTTAAGAAAGAGTGTGGGGAAGCTGGGATGGCTCAGCAGGTTGAGCGCTTGCTTTGTAGCCCTGGAGCCCGAGGATTGAATCCTGGCTCTGGCCCAGGTGCACCCATATGCTAAACTGGGGTGTGTCCCCAGTTCACTTCTTGCCAGGGCCCATGCGGGAGGCTCACGGCCCAGTTCCTGCCCTGCGCAGCCCCGTGCCCACCTATGGAGTGAAACTATATGGAAAGCTAATGCTGTAGACTGTGGGGACTGCTCTGGGCCCTCCCCCTTCTCTCTGTCTCTGTCAAAAAACAATAAAAATAAATTTAAAAAAAGAAAGAAAGAAAGAGTGTGCTGGGCGTTCCCTGTCCAGAGGCACTTAGAGTGAAATCGAAAAACCAGGCTCACTTGAAAAAAAAACCCACGGCCTGACTGGGTGTGTTGAAATGAGCTAGATAGATAAGTTCACTGAAGTTGGGGGCAGGGTACAAGTACAGCTTTCTGGGCACCATTGGAGGCTTCTTGGAGAAAGCAGACTGAACTTGGCCTTGGAGGCATCTTAACTCCTGGACACCTCTGCCCCCCCAATTAAAGTTTCTGAGGGCCCTATGCCCACTCCTGAGCTTGAGTCACAGCTACAGTTTTATTTTTATTGGTATAATTATTCAGTTTGTAACCATCCACCCCCCCCCCCCACACACACACACACAAGACACTACAGTCTATGAGGGCAGAGAACAGATTGAATGTTCCTCGCCGCTGTATCACTTGGGCCAACACACAGTAGGCCCTCAATGTTTTTTGGATTAATTAATGAGTAAATGAGTGAATGGTGAGAAAGAAGGGATAAGGCCTTCAGGGCACAGAAACAATATAAGCAAAGGGTAGAGGCAAGAACACAGTACAGGGACCCCTTATACAGTGTTTTATTGCCCACAAAATGTGCTAACACGATTGATCCCTACCATCAGCTGTCTCGTTTGACCGTGTGCAATGAACAAGACAGGTGTTATCTGGTGCAATAACTAAATTATCATCCTCCTTTGCTTTTCCCAAGGGGGAACATATGGTGAGACATCTGGAGGAATGATCAGGGGCCAGGTCACAGAAGGCTTTAATTTTCAGGCTAAGGAGTTTGGACTTTATCTTCTAGCTGGTGACAAGGAAGTTTTTTTTTTAAACTGTTTAATGAAGGATAAATATTAATGGTATTTGTGAAATATGGTATAAATTTAATTGCACATTAATATTTATTAAAAACAAACATACAGAAAGTAAGTTTAATTTTAAGAACCAAGAGTCAAAGGAGTCATCTATACCAGACTCAACTGGTTCATCACACACAACTTAGAGCAGCACTATATTCCAGGCATCATGCTTGATTTTAAGGACACAGAGGTGACTGAGAGGCAGGTCATTGTCAGGATGAAGTGAGATTGTGTAAGCAGCTAGAGCCATCTCAAAGTTATCACCATCCCGAGTAATGAAGGATAGGTGCTTGATCTGAAAAAGCCCCTGCTGGCCTCACCGGAAAAACTGCAGAGGCAGAACTTCAGTTCCGAAGAGGTAGTTGGGCTGAAGCCCTTGCAGCAGCCCTTCAGCCTTCCCTTTGGGACAATCCCAGAGCAGAGATGCAGCTGCTATTGGCAAATTGGACTATGAAGATGCCTACTTAGAAGACTAGGCTGATAGCTCACAGTACTGTGATGCAGTATCTGGGAAAAGCCAGATCATCTGCAGGGGTTTCCTAAAAGTATGCCCCAGGAAGTGTCTGATAATTTGAGGGGTGGGTGGGGGGAAGGCATGTTCCTATCTCTATCACTGCCATGGCCAGCCATGGTTACTGATAGGAGTCTGGGTAGCCCTCTGATGTGTCGGGTGGGGAACAGATTGAGAAGCACAAAACCTAGGTTACTTTTAAGTTGATCCAGGAAGGGTCATTAGATCTGGCTCTATGGAGTTGTCCTACATGACCCCAAGGATTAGAATTAGAAGATATATTATCTGAGGAAGAACTTTCTAATTGCCAGGATTGGACTTCAAAGACAACATGAAGCTGTATTAAAAGATAGTGAATAAGTTCCCTGACACCAGACACTGTCTAACTATAGACAAGAGAGATTATGTAGAGGAGATTCAAACACTGGAAGGGTATTTGGACCAAGTGATCCTTTTGATCATGAGATGCAATCTTATTGGGTGATGGCTATCAGTGCTATTGATGTCAAGGGGAAAGGTTTCAGGGACTTAAGTGATCAGAAAAAGATGTTACTTCATCCCTCAATGTACTGAATCCCTATTGTACTGGTCACTGGTCTAGGCACTGGAAATACTAGTGGTAAAGATAGACAAGATTTCTGCCTTAAAGGAAGCAGAGAGCAGAAGTACAGTTTAGGGAAAGGGAAAGGAGTCGGGGTAGGAGTTAATTAAGGGCCACCTAAATATATGTGAAGCACCATTAGATGTGTTTATGTATAGCAGTGCCCCCTTATCCATGGGGGATATTTTCCAAGACCCCCAATGGATTCCTGTAACTGCAGATAGTACCAAATCCTATATATACTATGTTGTTTTCCTATACATACGTATTTTTTCACTTGGAGGAAGCACTTTACAGCTTCTTTGGCATATCCGAATTGCCAGCATCATGGTCTTGTGCTTTGGAGCCATTATTAAGTAAAATAAGGGTTACTTGAACAAAAGCACTGCAGCACTGTGATAGTTGATCTGATAACAGACAGCTAGCAAGTGACTTACAAGTGGGTAGTGTGGATACGCTGTACAAACGGATGATTCACAGCCTGGGTGGTGTGGAGCAGTACAGCATGAGATTTCATGGCACTACTCAGAAATGGGGAGGTGACTGTATCCGCCTCAAAGGCTTTGAAGATTCAATGAGATAATTCCGACAGAATGCTCTTAGGACCTGACAGGGAAGGCGTGTTCAGTTAAATTACCGTAGTGATCATTACCATTGCCAAAGTCTGCACAGCTACGTAGTGATAATGGCCAGGCCTGAATTTGAAGGTAGGACCCTGAGTTGTTTTACCCTCAGAATGGGAAGGCTCCTGCTCCGACGGAGGAATTATCTTGATGTTCCCACCCGGGCCGGCGCTCTGGGGCTGCACTTTCCCCGCCCACTTCCTCAGGTCCCGCCCCTTCCGCTGTCCGGACGTCCGGTCCGCGAGTGCGCGCTCCCTAAACCCCGCCTGCCCTCGAGCCCCCAGTAAGCGCTTCAGAGATTGGGCGAGCGCGGCGGCCCAGGACGGGTCAGAGGCGCCGGGTATGTATCGCGCTGCGCGGGCTAGTGGAAACGACGGGCTTCAGGGAGGGGGCGGGTAGAAACGACTGGAGGCTGCATTGTGTTTTTTCCCAGCTTATGAGTCACCCGGCCTAGAGGGTTGGATCGAGCCCCGAGGCTCTGTTCCCCGGCGCTGGGCCGGGCTCGGCGCCAGAACCACCGCTCGAGGCGCACCAATTGTGCTGCGAGGGTGGGGCGTAGAACACGCGCCTTTTTTTTTTTTTTTTTTCCCAAACCTTGGTTACAGTTTATTGAGCACGTACTATGTAGCAGCCACTGGATCAAACGTTTTTATATCCATGGCTCATTGCCTGACAGCAACCCAACTAAGCAAGGTGTTTTTCCTGTTTTACAGCTGTGAAGAAAGGTTTACAGCTAGAAAGCTACGGGAATTATGGATTCAAACTCAGGTTGAGTCCAAAGCCATTACACTAGAACTTTGTGATCAGACCTAAGTTTGATTTTTGATTCCAGTTGTATGACTTTGGGGACCATTCCGACTCTCAGTTTGCTCATCTGAAAAAATAAGAAGAATACCCATCTCACAGGATGGATGGAAAGTGCTGGGCAGCTGCTGTTTTGCTGAACTTAGCCTTTCCTAGCCCACCCCGGGGAGGCTCGACTGGTTGTAAAGTTTTAGTGAAGACCCAACCCCATGCTCAGGCCCTGGGGGCTAGTAAAGAGGGCTACCCCACCGTCTGTTTCTCTTCTTTCCCCAGCTTCCCAAGTGAGGATGTTGGCACCTTTGGCATTCATTGTGTTTGCTTATGAAATTTTCAAAAATTTTTCTAATGGGAAAATCATCACCGGAATGAACTTTGACATTAAGTCCTAATTTTAAAGCTGAGGAAATAAGGCTGTAAACATAGGGTAGGGGAACTAATTTTACCTGAATAAATTTGATTTGGCGGGGTGCAAACATAGCCTGCAGAAACTGAAATATGCTAGAGAGCTGGCTGATGAAAGTGGACAGGCCAGTTGGGGTGATTTTTTTCTTAGCAGGGTCCGAAATTACTACCAAATCCTCTTCCATCTTGAGCAGTTTAAAATTTGTCATTAGATAATATGTTTAAAAGGGTTCAGAGCCTCTCCATGCCTGTACCTTAAGGAGAAAAGATTAGGGCTGATAGTTGAAGGCAGGCAAGCAGTGAGCTTCCTTTGTTTTGAAAACTACCCACTCACATTTTTAGGTAGATAAAATTTTTCTCTGAAAGTGTCAGTAGTTACAAAGTTAATGATTTCTAGTTAATTGTAAATATTAACATTTTTTTAAATGTATGAAACTAATATTTCAGGGATTTAAATCTACAGTGGAATCTAAATGCCATAGTAATTTGATCTCCCTCATCCTTTGAAAAAAAAATACACGAATGTTTTAAACAATTGAAATTTTGTATCATTCCTTTTTCCTTCTTGAACTCAAATTTCCACTTTATTTCCTCCAGATTTTTTTTCTAGTGCAATAGATTTTATGCTTAAATTGTCATCATACCACTCTGCAACAAAAAAATGTACAAAAAAATTAAAACATCTTTGAAAATTGTCTTAACGTTAAGCATTTTCTTCTGGATTGAGTTTTTACAATTGTAAAAGAATTGCTCAAAGAACATAAATATATTACTAGTTTTGAGACTTGTTAAACATGAAAAGTTTTGTTTGAAATGCTTCTCTTAATAAGTAGAGAGGAACTTTTTTGTTTTTAGTTCATGTAATGCATCCATATATATTTGCTAGAATAAGCAGAACTTTTGTTTTCTATGACATTGAAAAAGTTGGTTCATGTAAATTAATACACAGGAATTGAAGGCGTTTTGTTGTGGCAGTATTACTCAATTCTTTGAACACCTTTTGGGTTATAGGACCTAAAGTCACAGTGATCTATCGTTGAAATCTGTTGATCTGTCAGCTGACAGCTCTTCTAGGACCTCCTTTAACTATTGAAAGCAAAGGCTTGGGACCCATCTGACTCAGCAGGAGAATTTGTTACATAGTCACTATAAGGTATCACATCCTGAGCATGAATAATATTTTGAATTGTCCCTTTTTACTGCCTTGGGGAGGGTATTTTGCACTGTGGGACAGTGCACCTTAGTAAGATTTGGCATGAGTGGGTAGTTAGGCCTTTCTTTGGAAATTAGGAGATGGATGAACTTCAAGGGGGACTTGGGAAAAGAAAGCTTGCAGGCAGGTTCCATGGCTGATCTGTCCCCATGGGGAGAAGCTGGGGAATTGAGTTGAAACTCATTCCTTTTAAATTGTGGATTTGTGCCTCTTGGGAAATCTATGTATCCCCCAGGGCTTCTCATTCTCCAGTGTGATGACCAACTGGAACTACTGTGGGCAAATACCTTCTTTGAACTTCCATTTTCTCACCTAAGTCAGAGACTGACTCCATTGGGTTGTTGAGCTGACCAGGGGGAATCAAGGATGTCCCTGACACATGGAGAGCCTGCTGAGAAATTCACCTTCCCAGGTACCCTGCCTCTGGGAGCCCAAAGTATTGTTAGCCAGGAGACTTGGTGAGAAGTAGTATGAAAAAGGTTTCGTGATTCTCATAGTAAGTTTTCTAGAATAGATGTTCTTGCCACCTTTTTTTATTATTTTTTATTTTTTATTTTTTGACAGAGAGAGAGAAATACAGAGACAGAGAGAGAACTGAACTAGGGGAGCTCCCCAGTTCAGCATATGGGTCCGCACGGGCCGGGGCCAGGACTCGATTCCTGGTCCCCGGCGCTGCAAAGTGAGCGCTCAACCCACTGAGCCATCCCGGCTTCCCTAGAATAGATGTTCTTATTTAAAATAGTTAATGTTGGGGAGGTGGGGATGGCTCAGCGGGTTGAGTGCTTGTTTTTGCAGCCCGGGGGTCCAAGGATCTAGTCTCAGCCCTGGCCTGTGTGGACCCATATGCTTAACTGGGGTTTGCCCCCAGTTCAGTTCTTGTCAGGGTGAGCTTCCCATGGGGTGGTGCAGTTCGGCTCCTTCCCCGAGTGTGCTTCCCATGTGGGGGGGCCCCCCAGCTTGCGGAGGTGTGCCTCCCATGCAGGAAGCCCCTGGCCAGGTGTCTGCCCTGTGCAGCCCCTCGCCCACCTGTGGAGTGAAACTATATCTAATGACATTCGGCTGTGAGGGCTGCTCTGGACCCTCCCCCTTCTCTCTGTCTCTGTCAAAACAATAAAAAATAAATAAATCTTTAAAATAGTTAATGTTAAGTTCCTGCTCACCCGTGAGCTGGACATTTTGCTGTGTGCTTTATGTATTCATTCAACAAATACATCTTTTGAGGGCCTTCTTCTTTCAGGCCCTGTCGTAAGCACCTTGGATCCAGCCATGCCCAGATTCTAGGGAGAGTCAGATTACAATAAACACAAATATTCAATATGTTGGGTGGTGATAAATTGATAAGTGCTATGAAGAAAAGTAGAACAAAAGGAGAATAGAGTGTGAAATGGGGGTGCTATTTTATATATTCAGGATACTCTGATAGGGTGGCAATGAAGCAGAGAAGGGAGTGAGCGTGTAGCCCTCTGGGGGAAGAACTTTTCATGTGGAGGGACCAGCACATCCACAGGCCCAAGCGAGGAGTGCGCTTAGTGTGGTCACAGGACAGGGAGGTTGTCATTGTGTTGGGAGAGGCACAATCAAGGGAACGAGTGGCAAGAGATGCCCACGTGGGTCAAGGAGCCCTTGTACTGTGAGATGAGAGCCACTATAAGGTTTTGAGTGAAGGGTGACATGATCGGACTTGCATTTTTAAAGGGTCATGCTAGCTAGCTGCTGTATTACAAATAGACTGTTGGGGATCAAGGTGGCAGCAAGGAAATCAGTCAGAGGCTACTGCAGCAATCCAGGAACGAGACGATGGTGACAGATGGACCTGGGGTATCTGGCCCAGTTGTGAAGGTGGGAGGCAGAGCTGGCAGGGGGCACTGGTAGGTTAGATGAAGATTGTGAGAGGAGCCAGGAGGACACCCAGGTTTTTGGCCTGAGTAACTGAAAGGATGGAGGCGCCTTGGAGGGAATTGGAGTAGACTGGTGACTGATGTGTCACACACTGAGTTGGGGAAGGTGAGGTGACCATACCACATGTTACCTCCTTTAGTCCTAAAAAGCCCCATGTGAGTAGTCATCATTAATCCCATTTTATACGCAAGAAAACAGAAGCCCTTGATGCTGACATATTACCTGAGACCACACAGGTAGTTAAGGGAAAGAGCTGAGATCTCAGCGAAGGCCCCTGTGCCTTGGAAGCCCCTGTTCCCTGTGATCCTTTTTCTGCATAAACGCCAGCATAGTAGTCTGGTCCAGACAACCTCTCTGCCCACCCATAAAAGCTCCCTGGAATGGTGGTTTGTGCTTGCAGGGGGCTCAAGGATAGAGGCCCAATCCCTCCCTCCCCTTGGTGTTGGCAGGGGGAAAAGGGAGAGGAAGACTGACAACTGACACCTTGTGGCTCCCTTCAGGTAATTTGCAGCCTGGAGGAGGTGGTGACTTAATAGAACTAGCAGACAAGGGAACTTGGACACAGGTCTAAACAACAGCTTCTCACCAATAATGAAAGATCAGGAATGGGGAAACTATAGATAAAAATAGCACTTACTAGTTAACTAGAAAACTATATTTTTGCAACCACTGCTTCCACGAGAAAATAATTGGGTCCCAAGACAGGGAATGATTCGTATTCATGAATGATTATATTGATCATTGGAGCAAAATGCATACATCCCCATTGGAGAGCAATTCAAAGGAAAAGTGCCTGGCTGGTCAAGCATGCCCAGTATGAAATCCTGAGTGGCTACAAAAGGAGGAGGGAAGGAAGCTGCCAGTCCTGCCCCAATTATAAGCAGGTTTGGGGCTGTTGATTGGGAGATGCAAAGCAATAGAACTTGCTTCTAACTTAAGTCCTTAGCTCTCCCAAGGGAGGAAATAAAGAATGCCCATTCAATTATCAGTTCCTTGTACTGTTTAACCCTTTGGGTGTTTTGTTTGTTTCCATTTTTTTTCCAGGAGGGATTTACTAGCAGCATGCAGCATGTTCTAATGGAAAAAGAAGCAGGCTGGGAGCTTGGTTCCAACCTCCCCTTTGCCACTGGTAGGAGAATGTGACACTAAGTATTCCCCTGCCTTGCCTGTTCATGGAGCAGTCAGTCATTCATTCTATAAATAGTTTATCAAACGCTCTCTTAAAAATAGTAGGGAACATTGATTGAGTGCTTGCTGTGTACCAGGCATATTCTAAGCATTGTATTAACTCGCTTACTCTTCACAGCACCTGAGAGTAGGTGCTGTTAGCTCCATTTTCCAGACGAAAAAACTGAGTTGGGGAAGCCAGGATGGCTCAGTGTGTTGAGTGCTTGGTTTGCAGCCCTGGGGACCGAGGATTGGATCCTGGCCCCAGCTGTGCGGACCCATATGCTGAACTATGGTGTGCTTCCCATGTGGGAGGCCCCCAGTTCGGTTCTTGCCCCTCTGGTTTGGCCCCTGGCTTGAGGGGGTGTGCCTCCCATGCGGGAGGCCCCCAGCCCAGTTCCCGCCCTGCGCAGCGACCCCTACCTACCTGTATGGAACAAAACCATGTTGGAAAAAACTGATGATGTACAACTGTGGAGACTGTTCTGGCCCCCCCCCCCCTTCTCTCTGTCTCTGTCAAAAACAATAAAATAAATCTTAAAAAAAAGGAAAAAACTGAGTTGAAGAAAGATTAAGTAACTTGACCAATATTACTCACTTGGTAACTGACAGACATTGGACACTATGTTAGATGCTGGAGACAAAGGGGTGCAAACAGGACATGGCCTGTGGCCTCATGGAGTTTATCTAACACATTGAAAATTGTCACAAAAATAAATAAAAGTACAAAGCATGATGGGTACAAGGGAAGGAAAGGAGACAGGGTAAGAGATTGGAGGCCTGGTTTGAGTTGCAGGGGGGAAGAGGCTGCTTCGAGGGGAGCTGTGACTTGTTCCCTTGCTGCTTTCAGGTCCTCACTCAGACCTCCTTGGTCCCTCATTTAAAACACAACCCCCGTTGCTCTCTTATTTTTCAATTATAGTTGACGTCCAATGTTCTATTAGTTTCAGGTGTACAGCGTAGTGGCTAGACCCACCTGGCTCTATCTCCCATTGCTCTTGATACTCTCCCCTACTTAGCACCCTTGCTGCCTTGGGAGAGAAAAGAAAGGCAGGGACTGGAGAGTCAGGTCACAAGGCTACTGGAGAGGTCTAGGCACAAGGTGCGGTGACTTCGTTAGCAGGCTGGGTCTGGTGGAGTTAGAACTTCAGAGACAGCACCGGGCCACGGGACTTTTTGTCAGGAGGCCCAAGCAGCAGCCGTTCAGTAAGAAACGCTGCCAGAGGAGATTCTTAGACTCTCCTTCCCTGAAAGGATTTACTTTGTCTCCTCTGGGCTCTTGGGGCCCAAGAAGTAAAAACCAAAAGGCAGTTTGGAGAGCCTGAGGGGGCTCACCATTTCCGGAGCACAGTAGAATCAGATTCTCACTTCACAGCCTGCGGATACCACCTCTCTGACCCTTTCTTTACACCCTGCTGCTTCTCCATAGACATGGAGGATGAGGGAAAAGAAAGGATTGGATGTGGCTGCCCTGGGATTGGAGTATCACCTTGGCTGGTGGATTCCAGGCCTGGGGTTAAGCTTGGAATCCAGCTTCCATTCTTCTTGCCCTGGGCCTTAGCTGTTCTCTGTTACTATGGAACTCTTGTCCTTCCTCTTCTGGCCAAGCCAGCCCTGTGAATGGCTTTGGGTGTTGAGCGGGAAGATTCCTGAGCCACCAAAGGTCACATCATTCTTCATTTACCTGGCAAGCATTTACTGACCGGCTAGGAAGAGCGCTTTCGCAGTACAAAAGTACCAGTGGCTCACAGCTTCCCAGGGAGCTGATGCTAGAAGTCCGGCCCCCTCATTCACAGGTGGGGAGACCAAGGCTCAGGGAGAGGCAGGTGTCTGGGGCTCACCTTACACCAAATTTAGCATGCAAGCTGGTGAGAAGGCTTCCTGCAGTCACACAGGTAGTTTTGTGGCAGAGTTCAGAGACTGGGACCCAGGCAGCTCTGCTTCCAGCCTCCAGTGTTCACAGTGGTCCCGGTACCTGGTGGGCTGGGACACTAGGTCTGAATCACCCTGGATTCAGATACAGTGGGCTGGGGTAGAGCCTGGGCTTCTGTACCTTTTCTACAATTTCATGAGGAATTCAGATCAGAACCAGATTTAGGAGTTGCTGTGAGGTTCCCGCTGCCTCCGCGTAAATGGCAGTGGAATGAAGGGAAGCTGAGCACATTCTGGAGGATGATGACTTGAACCAGGGCAGGAAGAGGGTCATGAGCACAGGTTATCAGATGTGGTCACTTCTCCACAGGCGCCTGGGGAGGAGCTGCAGGACTTGGAGGCAGCTTGGAACCTTTGTTTTCTTTGTGCTTGAGGGGATGGTGGGCTCTTCCTTGCTGCACCTCCCTCCCCAGGCAGATTTATGAGCAGATCTGTGAGTGGGTACATACATGCATACAACCCACCCCAGGTCCAGGGTGAGTACAACGTGAGTTTCATTTACCGGTATTACTGTCTGTCTCCAGTTTTCCTGAGAGGCAAGACCAGTGTTGTTCTCTGGTTGCCCGAGAGGTCTCTGGCATCGTGTTGCAAAGCCCAGAGGAGCTCATTCAGCTGTTAGAGAAAGAATGAGTTGTGAAGGGGTATGTTGTATGGGAACAGCTGTTATTTGTCCAGCCCTTTAAGCCAGGGGCCCAGTGCCTCCCTGGATCTGTGCTTCTCCGATCCCCTTGGCCTCCAACAGAGCCCAAGCAGCTGTTGGTCTGTTTCCGCAGATGGTCATCCAAGGCACAGCAACGAGAAGATACTCATTAGGTGGTTACCTCAGGAGCCTGAGACAGAGCTGAGCCTGGAATTTACATTTGTGCCCTGGTTGCTGTCTATAAGACCCCACCCCTATTCTGCCAAGGGAAAACACCAATATGACCATCAAGAAATCGTTTTTCTTTGGCTCTGAACTGATTTGCCTGCAGATAGATTCAACATCCTCATTTTGTCCTAGTCTAAAGGTAAATTAATTTTCAGTCCCTGAGTACAATAAGGCAGTAAGGATCTAGACTTAAGAGTTAGGAGCCCTGACTTCCATCCAGGGTCCACTAATGGCTATAGCCCCAGGCAAGTCCCTTTCTCTCTTGTCCTCCATCTCTGCCATTGTAAGTGAAGAATTGCTGTCAACCCTGAGCCCTGTTACACAGCAGAACTACCGGGACACCTCCATCCCCAGGATTCTGACTCAGTAGGTCCTCAGAAGGGTTCTGGACCTGTGTGGGGGCAAGGAGTGAGGTCTCAGCCATGTGGCCTTCCAGGCCCTTTCAGCCAACTCTGGCAAAGTTGGGTGACAGGTGACAGTGTCTTGCTTTTAACATTGAGAGGGCAGGGCCCTGTGGAGAGGTGGCTCTTGCCCTTTCACTTGGCCACGGCCTATCCTCAAGTCTGACTCCCGTTATTCCAGATTGGTCTACAGAAGAGAAGCAGACTTACTGCTTTAGGGACAAAAGAAAAGAGTTGGGAATAAAAATGCTGTTACTGGATTTTCCATTTCAAACTGCAGCTGAGTGTATAAACTTTTTTTAATAACTGAACCCTCTCCTTACCTCTTTTCTTAGCTGGAAGGGAGACCTCCTGGGATGACTACGGCCTCAGAGAGATTGAGGAGAAAAGCTTTGTAAATGGTTTAATGATTTAGTTGGGTGTCCATTTGGATGATGATGCTGGTAGATAGTTTCTTCTCTCTGCCCCTAGCTTCCCTGGGTGAGTATGAGCCTGGGCAGGTTGAAACTTCTAGGTTGGTCCCCCTGCTGCTCCAAGCCACCCATCCACTCAGGCAACATCCGAGCAGCTGCCTCCCCTGTCATTCGGTGTCAGGGAAGCAAACTCATTTCAGTATAAGCTCAAGCAAATGTAATTTGGACAGTATTTCTGCTGTTTAACAACAAAAATGCCCTGTGATAGACTTGAAGGCCCTGGAGATGTGATTGGACACTGAAGGAAGGGTGGCGAGACCTGGCCTTTGATGTAATTTCTTCTGGTCTGTGAACAAAGTTTAAGACATGGTAGCCCTGTTTACTCCAGATAATGCAATGTGACTTTTTAAAATATCTATTGTGAGCTAGTCCGAGGTTGCAGGAATGAGGACGTAACTTTACAAAGGCCTTTTTTCATTCTGTGCCTTGCAAGCTAAGCTAACTGTAACCCCCACCTTCCACCCGCAAAACCATCCTCACTTCTTAACTGGGCATTAACCATGTATCAGGCAAGTACACCAAGGGCTTTATATGCATTTTCTCATTCAGTCTGCACAACAACCTTATGAGTCAGGTTCTGACGTCCTCAGTTTATGAATGAGAAAATTGAGGTTCAGCTAGGTGTGTGACTTGCCCAGGGTTGCACAGTATGTAATGAGGATGGATTTGGAGACGTTCATGCTCCTAGGCTCTGTACTGTATGTACTACTG
>PVKE010004673.1:25942-63269 GCA_004027555.1 Craseonycteris thonglongyai
CAGTGCATATTTATTTCTATTTTACTTTTTGACAGATAGAGAGAGAGACAGAGACAGAGACAGTTAGAGAACCGAACTGTGGGAACTCCCCAGTTCAGCACGTGGGTCCTGCCTGGGCCGGAGCCGGGATTCGATCCTCGGTCCTCATGGCCTCAAAGCGAGCGCTCAACCCGCTGAGCCGTCCCGGCTTTCCCCTGAGCTATTTCTTAGTTGAGGAAGAATTACTCATCTTGGTCTGGACTAGCCACCCAGGGAGTCCTCATGCTCATACTAGGGTGCGACAGGCAAGCCATGGCTTCCCATGAGCCTCAGTGGCCTAGACTAGAAAGTGGAGGCCAGGCAGGGTGATGGTGGTGGTGGTGGTGTCTTCTGTAGGCATTTGGGAAGTGCCTTGGGTTCACCAGAGGCACAGGTGTTCCCTTCCTACTGGAAGTGTGCCTGTATTGGATATTGCCACCTCCAGAAAGCACTGCTTAGCAGCACCTGACCTGCTCAGCACTTTGCTAAATGTAAACTTAGTTTGCCTTTTTTATGAGTGTTTTTAAAAGACTACTGGGGGCCTTTTCTGAAAGAATTTTCTGTTTCAGGATGGACCCAGAGCTCCCCAAGCTCAGGCCTTGACTGCCTGGCCAGGCTGTGTCTCCCTTTTTTTCCTTTGCCTCCATCTCCCAGCACTGATCAGGCGTGTTCTCATCCAACACGCAGGTCTTCTGGCACTCCTGTGGTGGCCGGTCCCTATCGGCTGAGCTTGCCCGACTCCAGTGCAGATTCGACTTCTGGGTCTGTAGTCTCTGTGACCACCCTTTTCCTGGGAAGATGTTCCTGGTGGGCCTGACGGGGGGCATTGCCTCAGGCAAGAGCTCTGTGATCCAGGTGTTCCAGCAGCTGGGCTGTGCAGTGATTGATGTTGACGTCATCGCCCGGCATGGTGAGTTGGGGGCGTGCTGCAGGATTATACATGGCAGCTCCCCGGTACCTCCTTTCGTCAAACCACCTCGCCTTTTTATAAGGCCTTCCAAGGCCTCAGTGGAGGGGAAGGCTTTCCAGTCAGCCTGTCTGAGGTCCTGCTCCCTGCCGCATGCTTGTCCTGTCCTCTGTACGCCTCACTCTCGTTAGAAGGCGCCCCTCTCCTGCACCTGACCCCATGACCAGCAGGAGGGATTTTGTGCACTCAGCTGTCTTCCTTAACTGCTTTGCCTCCCCTCATTTCCTTTGCGCTTCAACTGAAAGAAGCACCCCTGGGCTCCTCCACTGTTTTGCCTCCAGTCATTTGGGGACCTCTGGCTGGGCAGGAGGCTCCAGAGAGTAACCCAGGCTCCCCCTCATGCCACAGTCGTCCAGCCAGGGTACCCCGCCCACCGGCGCATCGTGGAGGCCTTCGGCACTGAGGTCTTGCTGGAAAATGGCGACATCAATCGCAAAGTCCTGGGAGACCTGATCTTTAACCAGCCTGACCGTCGGCATCTGCTCAACACCATCACCCACCCTGAGATCCGCAAGGAAATGATGAAGGAGACCTTCAAGTACTTCCTCCGGGGTAAGGCCCAGGGCCTGGGACAGGGGTGGGCAAAACCCTCTCCTTCCAGGGACAGGGCCCCTCTCTGCAGAAAAGTTGGCCAGGGTAGTGGAGAGCTGACTGTCCAGGCTGTTGGGTACATACTGATTATTGGCAACTCCTCCCCCATGCAGAGCCCTGTACCAGCCCTAGAGGAAAAGCACATGTCCCTCAACTCTTAAGGAGGCTGACAGTTTTAATGAGAAGAGACATTTGAGGCTTTTGAGCCATTATTCACAGGAAGTAAGTTGATTTTTCTAGTAGGTGTGGGAGTAGTAATAGCTGATGACTATTGGGGTCATAAGACCTGAGTTCAAGTCCTGGTCCTTGCAGTTTCTCGCTATGTGACTTTGTCAAGTGAGCCAACTCCTCCACCTGTTTCTCTACCTTCATAGTAAGGATAACAATGCCAACCTTGGAAAGCTATTGAGTCCATGTCAGTGACTGTCCATCACCACGCAAATAGAAACCATGGTCAGAGTTAGATTGGGTGCTGGTCAAGCTGCCTGGGAAAGTAAGTTTGCAGACAGGAAGGTAGGGAGAGTCCAGGATGGGCAGGGCAGGTGGTGGAGGGGTGCTACGTAGAGGATAATCCTCAGGCGCTAGGGTTCAGTGGAGAGAGCCTGGCATGTGCAGGGACAGCCAGGTGCCAAGCCAGGATGGAGAGAAGGGGAGAGTGTTTGAAGAACAGGGATCTGTGGTCATTTGGCAAGAACCTTCTGCTGCAACTGTTAGCAGCCTTTCCCAAGCCACATGCCACAGTTCAAGTCCGGTTCTTCAGGACAGTGTTCAGCAGGGGTGACCGAATACTGTCCATGATGGGGCTCGTCACCAGGAGAAGTGGGAGAGCAGAGACCAGTAGCTTGGGATCTAGGACCCCTGCAGCCTTTGGCATATGTGGCCTCCAGCCTGGACCTCTGAGTTGAAGGCCTGGCTGCTTATCTCCTCATTGTCAGTCATGATGCTGAGACTTTCCTTCCTGGAGGGTTTGGAGGAACCGTCCAGGTTTTCTTCCAGCTTTTACACTGTAATCATGGCCAAATCCCCCCTTATTCTCTCAGGCATTAAGTTCTCAAGTACAAAGTGGGGAACCTTCTCCCAGCCCCATCCCTCTCTAGCCAGTACCTTCCTTCAGAAAGAAAAGGATTACTAACAGGTATCCTTGACATAAACCCTCCTTTCCCTCCCCCCACTCTGTGGGGTGGGGGTGGGAGCTGACTCCAGGCATCCTTCCTGCTGGACCAGCTTTTGCCCTGCATCTCATACCTTGCCGCAGGCCTCACATCCTTCCTACTTCCTCAGGGAGAGTCTCTGGACCCTTTCTGCCTTTGTCCTGCCTCATGTGTCTCTGCCAGGACCTCCTGCTCCACACCCAGGAGCAAAGCCTTCTGCCTTTTCATTCTTGCCCTTTTGCATTCTCTCCCAGGCCGGTTGCAAGTACATCTGCAGGGCTTTGAGGTGACAGTGGCTTTCCCCTTCTGAAATTAAGCGTTGGATAATGTCACTCGCTCCAAAGTTCTCCCATGGTGTCATCCACCCTCTAACCACCAGCACTTAAATAAAAGCCAGAAAGCTCTTTTCAGCTTGATAAGGTGAAAAATGGGGATGACAGCTGTGGCTTCCACAGTCCCAGTTGTTCCCTGATGACCATAACAAACACAACTGTCAGAGTTGATATAATCACACGCCAGATAAGATCACCAGCTGTTGGGGAGGTCTCTGTGTAGGCAGCCGGACGTCTTAATAGAGTCAGGACAGTTTGCAGAGCTTATCAAGCAGGAGGGAGGTGACAGCTGAATAGCCCTTTGCCAGTGAACCAAAGAGCTGGCCACGAGTTCCCCAGAGGGGCCAAGGAGAAAGGACAGTGAGGGGAGAAGAAGGGATGGGAGCAGAGCAGGAAAGAGAGATAAGCGGCCCACAGAGGATCTGGTCTTGGCTCCTGCTCCGAGCTGTGAGGGGAGCCAGGTCTGCCAGCCTCCTTCCTCGGGGAACTGGTAGTAACAGCCATCATTCACAGGGCGCTTACTGAGGGTCTGGTGAGGGGGCTGTGTTGTCTGCATGATGTCGCTCATTTAATTCTTCCCGTCTTTCTGCGAAGTAGGTGGTCTTTTTACTCCCTTACACAGATGAGGTTTATCAAGGGGCCCAGTGTCAAATAGTGGGGGGCGGGGCAGCTACAAACCCAGGCTTGTCATCAGAACCCATTCTCTTAACCCCTCATCCAGCTGAAGGCTTCCTGGCAGCAGACCCTGTGGAACAGAAACCCAGAAGCTTGGGTTGTCACCCGTGTTCCCTGTATCACCTGAAGCGCCAGTTTCCCCATGACGCCCTTGGAGTTGGTGCGACACGTGCCTGGTTCTGTGGTTGGGAGTGTTTGCAGCGGGACACCATCCAAGCCTGGCAGGGTGCCCATCCCTTCCCCTCGCTGCTTCTGGACCCTGGCCAGCTTTACGAGACCTACACAGGGATCGCTGACTTAGGAGTGTGGAGCCCATGGTGCTTGTGGCTGGGCAGCTAGGGGGTGTGCCCACCCCTCAGAGTGGGTGAGGGTGCCGCCCTTTCCTGGCCTTGGCTTGTAGTGGAAGAGCCAGCAACTACCTTTCACCCCACTGGAGCTAGTTCTTTGCTATTAGTCATGAGCGCCCCAGCACCTCCCTACCTCTCCCTGTAGTCCCAGGCTAGCCGTCTGCTCCGGACCCTGTGAAACAGCCTCTTTCCTGTTAGGGCTGCTGCTGCTGCTGCTCCATGAGATTCGCAGGGAAACTCTCCCTACTCTGCAGGCCTGGCTGTGTCATTTGTCTGCTAAGAAATAACTGGGATCAAGGTCAAGGTGAACTCAACACTTTGTGCCTGCGCTGACCACCTCCTCAGTTTTGTTTCACACTGCTCGAGGCCTCCACTTCAGCCAAAGCAGCAGGACCTCGCAGCTCCATGTGTTTGGCTGTTCCCCATTCACTTCCACCAACTCATTTTCAAATATCAGAAGTCCTACCTGCTTTGCAAGGCCAGTACAAATGCCATCCCTTCTACAAGGCCTTACCAGCTCATCCACTCAAAAACTACTTTCTGTAGCATTCTGTTCCCAATGGCACTGGAACTGGCTAGCATTCCGGTTATGCCTACCCTTGGACGGTCTCCCCCTCTGTGGGGGAGCTCTTCTCAGTGGTAGTTGAAGCCAATGGCTTCAACTCTGTTCCCATGCCTGACATGTAGTCCTCAGTATGTGCTTGCAGATTGACCTTGGGGCTTTCTGGCTTTTCCCCAGGATACCGCTATGTGATTCTGGATATTCCCTTGCTGTTTGAGACCAAGAAACTGCTCAAGTACATGAAGCACACAGTGGTGGTGTACTGGTGAGTGTGTGACAGCCTAGCCTGACCGAGGCTCGGAAGGAGGACCCCTGGAGTAAGACATGAACCTTAGCGCACATCACTGTGCCCTCTTCTTACAGGGCGGCCAGGTGGCACAGAGGGTTGGGGCAGTTGTGCCCAGAGCTTATAGAAACCAACCTCTGTGTCTGACCCAATATGCCCCCAGGTATGCGTAGGTAGGGATGGCCTTCAGGCTTCTCTAGTGCTTGGGAAGGGCTCCCCCTGCTGGCCGTTGGAGGCACTTCAACCCAGATGCAGGGCCCTGCCCTGGGCTACCATGTTGTTATTCACTGGATTTCTTTCCCTCCTCCAGCACTTCTCAACTTTCCAGACAGCTCCCACACTTACTATAATACTTCACTCAGTTTACCTTTCAACATGAGGTAATTAGTGCATTCGTTGATACTTCTGAGTTATAGAAGTATCAATGGGGGGGGAGGGCAGGGCGGGGGAGGGGGGCTTACAGAATTTGCCCAGGGTCACCCGTTGACAACACCTGTGGTTAGAATGTTTTGAGGTGGGAACTGTTAAGACCCCAGCTAAGGAAGGAGCTTTGTTCTCAGAATCCCCCAGGATATGGAGCAAACCAGAATCCAAGTTTGGCAAACAGAGGAGGATCAAACTGTCAGAGACAATGAGTCACAGTGCCAGTGGGGTGAGAGCAGATGAGTGTTTCTGCCCCCAGACACTTCCCGGATGCCACCCACAAGTGCTGCAGACACAGAGGTGGGCACTTGGCCCTGCAGGTATTTGGGGCATAAGGTGGCTCTCAAGAGACTAATGCGTGGGAGGTTTCTGGCACACTAGAGGTGGGGCCTGGAGTGCTCGGTGCCCTAAGCGTCACCCTGCCCTCCTCCACAGCTCCCTACTGTGGGTTTCATTTAAAACCCAGTCTGAGTCTGCTGAGCCTGGCATCGGAACTCATACATCCTCATAGCTCCCATATGGGGCCATGTCTCCTCATGTAAGCTGTCTAGGTTCTTCGTTACCTGTTTGTGAAAGGCTATCTACTGAGGCCAAGCAAACCCCATGAAGACTCGGAATTCTCTTTGCCTTGGAGTCTTAATACAGTTGGAACTTTGTACCAAGGGATCCAAAAACAAAAAGGATCTTGAATGTAGGTGAGAAAACAAGAGGGGCTGGGTGCGTGTGCAGTCACCAGGTGACTCCACGCCTACCCTTGCCACCTTTCTCTGAACTTTCCTTTGAGGTTGGTCTGTTTGCTAAGGGTAGAGATAGTTGTAGCTCCTGACAGGTAAGCGGGGCTTTGTAGATTCTGCCTGTTCTCCAACCCCAGTCACCAACCAGAGGAACCTTTGCCAGAGTCCTGGGTGCTGTTCATGTGGGTATACAACTCATGAGAGGTGCCAGAGTATGAGGGAGTGATTAAGGATAACCTCACGGATCCCTTTAATTCTCACACTACCCCCGGTGCATTTGTTAGGGCATTTACCAAAACATGATAACTCACATTTTTGAAGAATGTGCCAATTGTGGAATAAGTGTTTGGTAAAAACCGTGTTATCATAAATTGCATCACTTTGTAAACTAATAACATTTCTGAGCCTCAGGAAGGGCTGGTGGAGATTTCTGCCTTTACATTCCAGGAGGCCCCCTGGTCTGGGCCACACCTTCGGAAAGATGCACTCAGGTGGTCCTAAACCATCTCCATTCTCTCATCCTGGTTTTCCCAGCCCCAGATTTGCAAGATCCTTGATTAAGGTTGGATATAGTCTTTGTTCTCAGCCTGGCAGGGATTGGCCGCCATGACCATGATAGTACAGTGTCCCCATAACAAAGGAAACCAGAAGTCCTACTTACTTTTCAGGGCCATTGCTAATGCCATCCCTTCTGTAAGGTCTCCCCTGATCATCCAGCCAGAAATTATTTCGTGCAGTATTCTGTTCTGAATAGCACTGGAACTGGCAAGCATTCAGGTTATATCTGCCCTTGAGAGGTCTGTCTTCACATCCCTGGAGGCCCTCTGGTCTAGGCCACACCTATGAGAGGACCAAACTGTAGTGACCAAATCGTCCCATCTTATAACTGGGAGATCACAGGCCTTGTGGCCAAGCAGTGAGGCCCCTGATGGCAGAAAGCAGCTGCTGCAGCCCTTTCTGCTTGTCCCCTTTGAGGGGCTTAGGAAGTCACAGAGCTAGAGGGGTGTTAAAGACAACTGCATCCCAGAGCACAGCCGGGCAGGACAGAGAGTTTCCTGAGAAGGACCCAGGTGGTAATACCAGAGTGGGCCAAAGAGGTATCCTTTGAATTTCCTTTAGAGTCAGGAGACTGAGGGTCGTTCTGCCCCAAGGACAGAGGGGATCTCACGTCCTTGCTCTGTGACCGCACCTTGGGGCTTGCCCATTGCTCTGCATCAGTGGCATTAAGCACAGTAGCCACCATCTCAGCATAGCCCTTATGCTCTTAAGTATGCAGGAGTGGAGGTGGGGCGGCAAGGAGAGGGGCTTTGTGGTGGCCCAGGAAGCTATTGTTGATGCAGCAGGCCTGGGCCCCCAGGGGAAGTGCAGGAGGCATTTAGCTTGCAGGCACAAGCCTTTCAGTAAAGGTCACCCATCCAGGGATCCAGGATAGAGCTGATTCCTGGTGATCAGATCCTCCCATGTTAGAACTGGGAATTCTCAGTTTAATGACAAAGCTGAGAGAACCCCAATGGCAGAAAGAGTCTGATGCAGCCTCTCCCCCTTGCTGATATCAAGGGCCTCAGATAGCCCATCTTGCTGCCAGTGTCCTCACAGAGTAGGGTGAGGCGGAAGGGAGCCATTGAGCTTCCAGGGCTCCCTCACTGGCTGTGGGACCCTAAATAGTTTCATGGGGAGGGGATGTCCCCCCCCCCCCATAACTTGCTGGTGGGAGAGAGGCTGGGGCCTACAATGCCTGAGCAGCCCTGTTGCCCTGTCCTTAGCGACCGTGACACGCAGCTGGCGCGGCTGATGCGGCGGAACAACCTGAACCGCGAGGATGCAGAAGCCCGGATCAATGCCCAGCTGCCCCTGAAGGACAAGGCCCGCATGGCCCGCCACGTGCTAGACAACTCAGGGGAGTGGGGCATCACCAAACGCCAGGTCACCCTCCTGCACGCAGAGCTGGAGCGCTCCCTGGAGTACCTGCCCCTGAGGCTCGGGGTCCTCACAGGTCTGGCTGGCATTGCCAGCCTCCTCTACCTGCTCACCCGCTACCTCCTGCCTTCCCCCTAGTGGGCATTCTAAGGCAGGAAGCCTCAGGCCTCCCATCTCCTCAGAGGCTGAAGCTAAGTAATGAATGCATCCTGTTTCCTCCCAGCACCCTCCACTCTCTCTCACTCTCTCTCTCTCTCCCTCCCTCCATCTCTCTCTTTATCTGGGCCAACCTTTCTTTGGGGTACATCCTGTCTGAGGCATAGAAACAACCCTCTGTCAGTAGATACTCCCTCCCACCTTCCCCAGGACCCCTCCCTGTACAACTCCCTACAGAATAGTGTCCCTGACAAGCTGTTACAAATTCCTTGTGGGTGGGAGTGAGGAACATTGTCTCTGTGGATGTACAGTGTTTAAAGTTGGGAGGTTCTCTGGACTTGGACCCTCTCCAAGCATATGCCTCACTGTGGCCAAAACCTCCCTGGGGGACCATGACGAATGACTTTGGACCAAGGGCTACCCTAGTTGAGGCCCTTGGCCTGGATGCAGGGAGGATTTCCTGTAGGTAATGCAGTAGCCAGCAGAGGCCGGGCCTCTTCTGGGAGGACCCACTGTCCTACCTGGGCGTTTCTCCAGCGCTCCTCTCCCTGCTCCCCACCTGCCACCCGCTGTCTCCCCCTCCATGTACTCCTAGCCCTGAACTCTTGGTGGTCTGTGTGCACCAGGCTGTTGCTCGCCTCTGTGCCTTCATGCTGTTCCCCAACCTGGAGTACTTTTTTCTTCTGTAACTGGCAGACTCCCAGCTCAGGCACTGTTTGAAGCCCCAGGCTGGGTTAGGTGCTGTAGGGTACCTCTCCTACTAGACTGGAAGCCCTGAGGGCAGGGACTGTCTTACTCATCTCAGTGTTCTTGGTGGAGATCCTGTCTCGTCCTTGGTGCTTAGTAATAAAGTGTGTTGATCTGAAATGCCCTGTACTGCCATTGTTCCCCTTGCACGGAGGCCCGACTGAGGTTCCAGACTGGGCTGATAGCATTTTTGTTACACTTGGCCTCCTCCCACACTGAAGCCTGGGCTCCTCACTTCCCAGGGCTCCAGAAGGTACGTGCCCTCTAACTCCTGGGGCCCCACAGGATTCCAGCTAGGTCCAGTATACGCCTGTGAGAGGTGGGTGGAGGTGCTGGGACAGCATCCCACCCATGCACTCCATCTTCCTTCCCCAACCCAATTAGACCAGTGTGGACACCAGCTTTCCCTTGCCAGAGCGGGCGGGCCTGCTGATGTGCTGAGCCTGTGGCCAGCAGCCTATTAAGGACAGAAATGAGTGTGACAAATGAGAATGCTGTGGTGGCCATATTCAGTGCCCCCTTTCCCAGAGCTGCTCATACCTCGAAGACCAGCTCATTAACTCACAGCAAACCCTGGCGGCAAAGGCTAGGCCAGGAGGGGGTGAGCATTGGGTGGGTGGGGCGGGGCTGTGTGAGAAAGCTGCTTCCCTGGTTTGGTGGGACCTGGCAGGTGCAAAAGGAGGAAAGGTATGGATTCTGTTACCCTGATCATTGCAAAAATGGTTTCATGAATGCCTGTGACATGCTGGACACTGTTAGACGTGTGACACCCTATAGGTGACATAACATTGATTCCGAGTCCAGGCCCCGGGAGATGGAGCCAGGCTGCAGAACTCTGCCCACTAGCCCTGAGCCTCCTCGGGGGGGAACAGACCTGGGATTTCCGCCTGGCCCTGTCTCCTACTTATGAGGCCTCCTGAGGGCTCCAGTTTCTTCATCAGGAAGGTGTTAGGATGCTTATATCAAAGGACCTAGTAAATGGGGGACAGTGGAAACCCGATGAAAACTGAAGTTCCAAAGCAATGTTCCCTGACCAAATCCACTGTTTAACTCAAGAATGCGAGAGGATGGCCAACCGGGGAGTTGAGGAGAAAAATGGAATCTAGTCCTCCCCAAACCCTGGTACAGTTCCTCACGCCTCCCTCCTCGACGCCTCTCCCAGGCTTGACGGCTCCAGGCGGCCTTAGAAGGAGGCCTACTTTCTTCTGGGGCAGGCGAAGCACTGGGACCCCGGAGCCAGGCTATCGGGAGTCCCAGCCCTGCGACCGAGCGGGCAGCCACCGTTGTGGCCGGCAGGTGGCAGCACCCACCCGGCTTGGGGTTGGGCTTGGGCTTCTGAGGCGGCCGGCCCTCCAGTGGTTACTAACTTTTCTCCCGGTGGCATTCCGGTCTCCTTCGGGAAGCGGGCATCCTCAAATCCCCTGCCGGCCACTGCGGCAGGAGCACGGACCCGGGGCGGCAGCAGAGGCTCAGGCACACTGCCTGGCCCCGGGCGTTAATCAAAAGCTGTGTGCATCCTCTTCGCTGGAGCTGAGGGCCGCTCGCACCCCTCGCTCCACAGGGCGGAGGGTTATGTCTCCATCTCGCCCCCAGCGAGGGCTGCGGGCACAGGACCGGGGCTCCCAACCTCAAGCCGTGCACTTTCGAGCCTTACGTTCCATTCAACCTCTTGGGGTCTTACACCCTGATGCAGAGCAATGAAGACACCAGTGAGGGCAGCAGAGGCCCCCGCGTCTTGGGGATGAAGGGGACAGGCAGTCCCTAAAACCATCTTCATCTCCAGGCCCAGCTGGCCCGAGGGTAATTCTCAGGGCTTTACAGTTTACAAAGCACGTTCACACGGTTATCTCCTTGAAATCTCCCAGATTGTTGAAGGAGTGAAGGAGGTTCAGAGGCTGAACCATGGGGCTCAAAAACCAGCAGTCATAATGGATGGCCAAGCTTCCAGGCTCCCAGTATAGTGCTCTTCCCACTACCTGCACTGTCCCCCTTCATCACACTTTGGCTCTATGATAGGAGTTATTGTCTCTCTCCTTGAGGGGGTGAAGAGAGGAGCAGTGGAAGTTAGGGATGCTCCATGATAAGCCTCTAGGGCTAGAAATTGGATAAGGGGACAGCCATGTCAGCTGAGAGCCCCTAGTTCTTGCTAACTTTAGGTCAGGAGGAACCAGGAGCAGGAGAGGGAATGGGTGGCAGTGATCATCTGAGACCCCCTGCGATGGTGAGAGAAAAGGAGCAAAATGAAGAAGGTGGTGAGGCCCTTCCCAGAAAGGAGAGAGATGGCTGGTGGCTCCTCTCTCCCACCCACAGAGCTAGAACTGCACCCAGCTGGGGCCCAAAGAGCCTTTGCTGTTTCCTCCCCTTTCCTCCTTTCCCCTCCCTCCTCCACCCCTTCTCTCCCCTCCCCATCACTCAGATTCCAATGCAATTTCCAGCTAACCAGCATGTCGATAGAACAAGCCGGGCAGCCGGATTGCTGGCCAATTACAGGAAATCATTCTGCTCCACAGCTCAGCTCCCAGGGAGCAGGCGGGAGGGAGAGGGAATGTGAGGGAGCAGGCGCCCAGCTCACAGGATGAAAAGGGGCTTAGGGCAAGAAATGTGGCAGCCCCGGGTTTGAGAGCAGCAGTGGATGGGGAAGCTTCTGAATCCAGCTCCCCTGTGGAGATAGACTGGTGCCCCAATTCACAAAGAGAGAGAACCGGGGGCTGAGGGGGGATGAGAGTTCTGGGGGATGAGGCAACTGCTTGGAGTAGCCAGGGGACTGCGGGGATGGTAAGACCAGTCTTCCCCAGAATGGGGATGGCATCCAAGCCTCCCTGGTCCAGAGGATCCCTGCAGGGCCATCTGAGTACCTAGGAGCTGGGGCCCACATGGGCCAGACCTGTGCTTCCACACCCAGCCATGGACCAGGAGGATCCTGGGGGACCAGGGAGAGTGGTTTTAAAGGGGAAGAGGGGGGAAGGAAAGGGGCTTCAGTCTGCAGCTGAATGGACCAGCAGTAGCCTCACTCGATGAAGGAGTAAGTCTGGAAGCCATCCTGCCATCCCAGAAGCTGGGGCACAGAAATGTGGGAGAAGACAATGGCCTCCTTACATGCCTTCCCAGTACCTCAGCCTTATTTCCTACCTCAAGCCCTCAAGAAACTTTCATTCAGATAAAAGGACCCCAATTCCTCCCCCTTTCCCCTCCCACACACACTTCCATCTGTGTGCACCTACCCATACCCATGGACTGGGGTACCTCTTTACCCACCCCTCTCCCACCTCCACTCCTCATTACATCTGCCCTAGAACTATCTTAACTACCCTCCAGCAGACCCTGAGATGCCCCATTTTCCCAGCACTAAACATTAGCTCCCTTTCCCAGCCCTGGGGTCTCTCCCACAAAGTACTGGAAGATTCCGGAGGGACAGAAACTTCCCTATGGACTAACTCCAGCCAGTGAATGACTGTTGTTGCTATGTTTGTCTTGAACCCCCAAAAGGCACTGATCCATCCCATGTTGCAACCAGGAGGTAGCCACCACCCCAGGCCTTCTCCCCAATTCCCAGGATCTCATTGCTCTTTTCCCCCATTTCAAACCCTTTCCTGTAGACTCCACTGGTGGGGACTGGGTCGGATTCACTCTTGTCGCTTTGGGCAAATGGGCAGACAAGGGAGAGGAAATAGAGCTCAGTGCCCCATGCCCGAGGGACCATGCGGCGTTCAGGAGAGACACTTAGTGAAAGTTGTTGACCAGCAAGGCCATCATCAAAGTTCCTACGGTGCCTGCATTGGGGGAGGGGGTTCAGTGCCGGGGGGCTCCTCCCTCAGACTCCCTGCCCGATACATAGTATTGGACATAAAGAGTAGGGGTGTCGGTCTGACTGTATTTTGTGCCCCCCACTTGGCACCTGCCCAACTCGGGTTCGAAGCGCCCCCTCCGTGTGTCCTCCCTCCGGCTGCCTCTTGCGGTCCGGGTGTCCGGGACTCGGCGACCCGGAAGAGGGCGCCCGCCACCCCCGCCCCGCTCCCAGCCCCGCAAGCTCCGCAGCCCGCAGGCTGGGCCATCGATCGGGCCGCCGGGACCCGGGCGCGCTGTGCCCCCACCCCTCGCTTTTCGCTTTTAATTGAAGTTTGTTTGAGCAGAGTGCGGAGCGGGCAGAGGCAGAAACCAAATATTTAGTTGCTGCAAATTGGCACCTCCAGATCAATTACCCGGCGCGTGTCAGGGCCTCCGCCGCCCCCTCCCCCCTGCACCCCGCGGAATCTCAGGGCCGCGCCGCCCCCCACCCCCGCCCGGCTGCCCGCGCCGCCGGCGCTGCCCGCCTCCATTCCGCCGCACGTTTCTCATCAGCCCCAGCCATACATCACGACCATGACCACGAGGGCAGCGGATTTTCAATGGGGAGAGTTCCCCGGGGGGGTCCTCTTTGCTCATTCCTGCCGCGCCCTGCGCGGTCTGGCCCCCGCGCTCTGGCCTTCTCACTGGGCCAGCCCGGCAACAGTGTGACAAAGCTAGAATTCTGGGCCACACGGACTTGACCCAACCCCAGCAGCCTTTTACCCTCTGGATGATCTAGAAGTTACTTGTGCCCCCCACCCCCAGCCTCGGTTTCCCCATGTGTAACATGGAGCTCAGCCGTCACCTTGGTGGATTGCTGTGGGGGGAACAACTAGAGGGACAATGCGCTAAAATAAGTTCCAGAATGAAGTGAGGGACACTGGTTGAAAGCGACTCACTGGAGCTACTGGAAAATACCGAAGGGAAAGCAGGGGGCAGCCAGTCCCCCAGAATCCCTGGCAGAGGCTGGGTAGGCATGGGATCCAGTTAGCCTTCACCAGAGGTTCTGAGCCCCAGCTCATGGGCATCTGGGCACAACCAGAAGAGGAACTGGTACCAAGGACGGAGAGTTAGCTGGGCCTGGAGGTGAGCAGAGAGACATGAGCCAAGGCTGGGCCCGGGTTCTGCAGGTCGCCGTGGGCTGCCCCTGCAGCACGAGGGAGGAGGGGAACCTTACACAGGAGTCAGGACGCTGGGCTATCGCTGAGACTTGCCTTGGCCTGGCTCTATGATGCTGGGCAAGTAATTGAACCTCAGTTTTCCCATGTATAAAATGGGGCTCACACCCCCTTACCTCCCAGAGCATTTGGGAATAATAAAGGAGATGAAGTATGTGAGCGGGAAGGCAACGCACCCGCCGGCATTAAGAAGGTGGTGGTGAGTTCGTATGTGAGTTCCCATGCTCAACACTGCTTCCTTTCCAAGAGTCTCTTGAGGGAATAGTTGGCATTTTTAAATGGCAGCCACCAGACAGAGTGATAGGCATTAGCACCCCTTCCTTCCTCCATCGCTCCTTAAAGAATGAAAACCTCCAGACCCTCTGTCCTCTCAGCTTCCACCACCCCCAAGCTAGAGACTTAACACCCTACCTCATCTCCTCAGGGCAGGAGCCACCAAGCCTGGAGCAGTGTTTTCCCCATCAAGTTCAGAGTCCAAAGGGGGAAGCCAAGGCTGACGTGGAATCCAGAGCCTCAGTGAGAAGTAAACTCCCTCCTCAGTCCCTTGACTTTCCCAAATATTTGACTTCTGAGGTGCTATTTGGACTGGTGGCTGACCTCTAGAAGTTACTGCATCGATTGCCCCGCCTCCCACACCAGTTCCTACCCACCCTTCCTCCCCCAGCAACAGGATTGTCTCTGCTGGCAAGACAATCCCACCAACTTCCTTGGGGATGGCAGCCACTATTAAGTCGGGAAGTTCTTCCAACAATCTACCTTCAATCTCTCACTGCTTCCTTCAGAGAAAAGATAAAGAATGGGCAACAAAAGATAAATGCTTATGGATATTCAATGCCACACTATGTTTTTAAAAAATACCCCAAAGAGGGTAGGGGAGGCGGGAATTACCTTCGGACACAATGCTCTTTGGTGATAAATATAGCGGTGTAATTCTTTTTTCTCCTTGGCGGAAAGAAAGGCTGAGGCTGAGCAGAAAGGCAGAGGAACCCGAAAATATAAATCAATATGTGACTTTAATATATGTGCGCTCGGTGTCTGTGTGTGCTGGGGGATTATTAGTAACCTTGATTCCAGCTCAGTGTCCATGTGAGGCAGGGAGACACGCAGCCAGCCCCTAGGGAGGAGAAGAGAAATTAGGAAGCCAAATTCTTCTCCTGATTGACACCTAGGTAAACATTACCTCGGCAGAAGAGGAAGAAAAAAGATAAAAATGCTGCGTATTTTTATCACGTTGCAGGGACTGATGGGGTAGGTGGGAATTACAGAAACATTGAATATGCTCTCCAATGAGGGGGCAGAAAGGGTGGAACCCAGGTGGAGGGGGCAAGCTGAGCATCAGCGTGGGAGGGGGAGGGGGTGTGTCCCAGGAAGCAGTGGCCATTGCTTCTTTTTCCCTGGGCACTTATGTGAATGGCAGCAGGTACAAAGGAGCCTATTTTTAATGGCAGGGCAAAGGCACCAGCTTTGATTGGACTCTGGCTTCAGTGGGAGGCCAAGAGGCATTAATCTTAAGGGGGGGAGGGGTTCTTGTGGGAGGTTCACAGAGCATAGGGAGGGGAGAGGGGCTTCGGCAGGGGCTGGGGGAAGTGAGTGGCTTAGGGTGGGTCAGCGCCAATGTGAAGTGAGGGCTGTCCCTGGATTGTCTGAGAAAGTGGTCTCAATTCTCCAGTCAGGAAAACCTGGTCTCCACCCCTGTATCTGGCCTCCACCTCTTCTGGGCAATCTGACCTTGACCACATCATTTAACATCACAGTCTCACTTTCCATACCTGTAAAAAAGAGGCAGGTAACCCCTACTCCTCTCATCTCACAGGTTTCTTTTTTAATTAAATTTTTTTTCTGGATGTCGGGATAGCTCAGTGGTTGAGCACTTGTCTTGCAGATGTGAGGTCCAGGTTTCAATTCCCATCCCCAGCTCATGCAAACACATATGCTGAACTGTGGTGCAAGCCCCCAGGATGGCTCAGCTGCGAACTCTCATGCAGGAGGCCCCCGGTTCGGTTCCCACCCCACGCAGACCCACATCCACCTGTGGAGACTGGAACCATATCACAACGAATGATGTGCATCTATGGAGACTGCTCTGGGCCCTCCCTACCTTCTCTCTCTTTTTCTCTCACCTTTTCCCAAACAATAAAAAAATTTAAAAAAACATTTTCAATTATAGTTGACATTCAATATCATCTCAGAATTTTTAATGAGAATATACCAAATGCTGTACTACTGCTGCTACTGCTATCTAGAGTAGCACTGTCCAATAGAAATATAGTGCAAGCCACATATGCACTTTTATTTATTTTTATTT
This sequence comes from Craseonycteris thonglongyai, assembly GCA_004027555.1. Lineage (NCBI taxonomy): Eukaryota > Metazoa > Chordata > Mammalia > Chiroptera > Craseonycteridae > Craseonycteris > Craseonycteris thonglongyai. The sequence continues at coordinate 42,157 of PVKE010004673.1, forward strand.
TTTTATTTTTTAAAGATTTATTGTATTGGTTTTGACAGAGACAGAGACAGAGAAAGAGAGAGACATAGAGAGACAGAGAGAAAGGGGAGGGCCCAGAGCAGTCTCCACAGGTGAATCTCATCAGTTTTCAACATGGTTTTGTTCCACACAGGTGGACGAGGGCCACACAGGGCGGGAACTGGGTTAGGGGCCTCCCGTATGGAAAGCACTCCCCAGCTCAGCATATGGGTCCACACAGGCCAGGGCCGGGACTCAATCCTCGGTCCCCAGGGCTGCAAAGCAAGCGCTCAACCCGCCGAGCCATCCTGGCTTCCACGCACTTTTATTTTTTTTTAATTTATTTTATTGTTTTGACAAGAGAGACAGAGAGAAAAGAAGTGGGGCAGCCCAGAGCAGTCTCCATGGTTGTACAGGGGCCTCCCCTCCCACATGGGAAGCATACCCCAGCTCAGCATATGGATCCAGACCAGCCAGGGCCGGGATTTTATTCTCAGTCTCCAGGGCTGCAACCTTCTGAGCCATCCCAGCTTCCCCCACATGTGCACTTTTAAATGCTCTAGTAGCCACATTTTAAAGGTGCAAAAAAAACCAGAGGATATGAATTTATATTATATTTTTTAATTTAATCAATATATCTAAAATATCATTTCAACATGTGGCACTAACCACATTCCAAGGGCTCCATCGGCATGTGTGGTGAGTGGCTCCCATATTGGACCAGCACAGACAGATCTAGAATAAGAAGTGCCCAGGGTGAGGAGTTTCTGCCCTGGGACAGTGGGGAGGGGCCTCTGGAGGCAGAGGGCAAAGTATGGCCCCAAAAAATGCAAGGCAGAGCACCCCTTTGTGTGTAGGGTGAACTTGATGGCTACAAGGGGCCCACAGTGCCCCATAGGAGGCTCGGGGGGGGGGCACAGACAGATGGCAGTGGTCTGCCCTCAGTAGGTCCATCACAGGACCCTAGTTCTCCCAGGCAGGACTGGGGCTGGGGTGGACACTGAGCTCCCCTTTCTGGGACCCTGGGCACTGGGAGCAGCCTAGATCAGAGGCAAGAGCCTGTCAGCTGGACGTGGAAGTTTTCGTTCCTGGTGCCTCTGCCTTCTGGCTGTGGGATCTGAGGCAAAGCCACTCTGTGAGCTCCACCATCTATCCAACAGGGATGCTCATGATCACACCCATGTCAGCAGGGGCAGAGAGGTTTCTTATACAAGAATGCATGCTTTGGAAGCTGTGAGCATGTGTGAGCAAGAGAGACAGAGGAGAGGGAGGGCAGGGAGGCCTCTTCCAAGGCTGCCCCCTCCTAGCTGGCCAACTGCTGGGTGGCTTCACAGGGTCTGCAGGGACCACCTTACTCCTGAGGGAGACAGGCTCAAGCCGGAGGAAGAGGGCAGGAGCAGAGGCCAAGGAAGGATGTGATTCCCCAGGTGCCACACAGCCAACCCAGGAACAGCTTAGCTGGAGCCCCCAGTCTGGAGCTGGCACACTGGGGTCTGCGGCTCAGCTGCCCTCAGCACTCAGATTTGTGTGAAGGAGTGAACAGGGCTGTTTCAGGGCAACCGGGAAGGGCGCTCAGTGCTGACTGGAAGGCGGCCCTCCTGTGTCTAGCGTGACATTTTCTGCTAATGCTGGGAGCCAGGGAAGGGGGCCTGGCCACCCAGAATCATATCTGAGCTGGCAGCTCCTGTGTGCCCAAGGGGCCCCAGCTCCTATCACGCACCAGTTCTCCCTGTCCTGGCTGCAGAATTGTCCTGCCAGGGAAACGGTGTGGGGAGAGGCACCAGGCTGCCCAGAACCCAGTGCCCTCAGCACACCTGCCAGGTCCTGAGAGTCGCAGTGAGCCCTCAGGTATAGCTTTTGCAGACTGATCCACTAAGCGGGAGAGCTGGGGCTTTAGGAGATCTAAACCCTAGGAGATCCAGCCAGTAGGTGGCAAAAGATCTGCGAACACGCCTCCTGTCCCCCATCGTTGAAGGCAAAAAAACATTGAGTATGTGCAGTTTTCTAAGCTAAGTGTCTAAGATTTTGCCAACGTTTAGAGGAATCTGCGACTCCTAAAAGAGTAGAACTACTGCTCTGAACACACACACTCACAAATACACACACACATATAGACATAGTCACATATACACACAAATACACATACATACACCCACATATATACATGTGTTCTCTCTCTCTCTTTCTCCCTCTCCTCTCTCTCCTTATTTCAGGTCTCTTCCATCTTGGTTCCATCCTGTACAAAAATGCCTCCACAGACATCCTCTCTCTGAACTGCTTTAAGCCCATTCTTCCCAGTTAGACACTTGGAGTAACTCCCAGTAACGACCAAATTCAGTTTCAGACTCCATGGCTTGGTATACAAAGAGCCCTCCACCACAAAGCCCTTTGTTTCTGGCAGACAGGAGGAACCTTGTTTCCAGCTCAGCTTACGGGACTGACTGACCTTGCCAAATGCAGTCCATGCCTTTGCCTGGGCACTTTTCTCCTCCTGCATCCTCCTTCCCCTCCACGCCCACTTGTCCTTATTAAAATCCCGCCCATCTGCAAGGCCTGGCTCACATGCCATCTCTTCTGTGAAGCCTTCACAGCCTGATCAGAAAGGCCTGCCCTCCTCGAATCCACTTCCCATAGTCCCTTGCATGTCCCAGGCCCTTGCAGAGCCTCAGACTTTGAGTCACCAGAGATTGCACTTCCTTAGCTTGTTGCACTGTGGAAACTGTAAGCCCCTGGAAGGCAGGGTCTCTGGGGGGTATGCCTGAGTCCTCTCTGATTCCTTTTCTCACCATCACACTTCTGTCCTGTTCACCCCTCCCCAAGGAAATTCCAAGGTTGGGTGTGAGAAAAACAGATGAAACAGCATTTTGCAAATCACAATATAAACTCTGCTCAAGTGCTCCTCTCCTCCAAACATTCTTCCTGGACTCCTGCCTGACCTTGGCTCTGGTCCCTGGCCCCTCCCCCTCCCCCCAGTCCAGACGTCCAGAGCCTGAGTGCTTCAACTGGAGAGATGAGTGTCTCTCTCTACCTCTGAGTCAGGATCTCTCACTGCGTTCGCAATAGATGTCTGGCTGCCCCCATCAGATGGGGTCATGGGGAGCCGGAGAACCTATCTTTCTCTGGTCTTTTTTCCTTCTTCTCTTTCTCCACTCCATTCAAATAAGGATTTCAAACAGCTTTCAGAGACACACGTGACAAGATAAAAAATGAGAGAGGAAGCCGAGGGTGGACGAGGTCCTGATTTCTCCTTCCCCAGGCTCTGTCTCTGGCACCCAGCAAAGGGCACCTTTCAGAGTGGCCTGTCATGGGCCTTTGCTGAGCCCATTCATCCTCCTTTCTAGGGACCTTGGGTGTGGACTTGGCCAGCACCCTCCTCCTTTAATAACATGACAAACTCCTCTGCCAACCTTGGCCCTGGCAGCCTCAGCTCACCCAGCCCAGCCCTTCATGTTTTGGCTCTTTCCCCTGCCCGCATCTGCAACTACAGCACATCCCAGCTGTCTGATTAACTCAATTGATTAATTAAGCTCTAATGCGAGCTGTGACTCACCCCTGCAGCTGCTGACCGGCCAGCTGGGCCAGGAAGGGCGCTGGGGCCATGGGAAGGAGTGTAGGAGGGCCCAGGGGCAGGACGCCCAGTGGTGGATGCCCCTGGTAAGGGAGGAACCAAACTTGCCCATGGCTGGGTCTCCTCTTCTGTGCTGTTGGGACTGGAGTTGCTCTCTTGGCCAGCCGGTCAGTTTCAGATTAGCACACTTAGCACTAACTGAGCTGAAGGCAGGGAGGGCAGAGCAGTTATCGATTGGCTGAGAGGTCCTGGTGGGCACCAGGTCCCCTCACAGTCTCATCTTGATTCTCAGGACCTGGAGTGCCCACGGCCCAGAAGGTACACTATCGGGGCCAGACTTAGCCCTGCCAGCAGCTGCCAGCTCCGAGGTTTCTCCCACACCCCCGACTCCCAGCCCTGTGGTCAGGGCACTTGCCCATCTGGCTGCTGGTTCCCAACCCCAAAGAACCACAGGGCCCTGCAGGACAGGCCCCCAGTTCCTCCCACCTCCAGCCCCCCACACACACACACACCAGCCCTGATCACCAGTCCACCCCTCCCTCAGACCCTGTGGGGGACAAATGCCCTCATTTAAAATTTACTTTATTGTTTGAGAGAAGATGAGAGAGAGAAAACAGAGAGAAGTAGGGAGGACCCAGAGCACATCCTTAGTTTTTTGACATAGTTTCATTCCACACAGGTGGATGTGGGGCTGAAACCCTCTGGGTGACTTTGGGCACGTGGCCTCCCCAGTTAGGCCTGTGAATTGAGAAAGTCTGATGACTTGGGCTCTAGACCTGCTGTCCCCACCCTGGGGAGCCCTGCAGCCCTGAGAGACATCTGTGACCTAAGGAAGTGAGTGAGATGATCATGGGCTATAGGAGCAGGGATTGTGACTCCCCCACACCTGCAGTGGGAGGGGGCTCATAGCCATGAACCACTGAGCCCGTGAAGAGCCCCCCCCGCCCCCTGAGCCCGTCTGCTGTCCCCATCCCTCAGCTTCAATTTCCAGCTCGCCTTTCAAATTGAGCTCCAGCCAGTAACTTTACAGAAGAAAATGATTATGTGATTATTTCAACCTTGCTCCAAACACTGTTTTAATTGGATCTGGGAAAAGGCGATTTGAGCACCCAAGGGGCCGGGGGCAGCGGGAGCACATGGGAATGTCAGGCAGGGAGCCTGCTCGCCCCTGAGCCTTGAAGAGCAGTAGTTGCTCCCAAGCGGCTCCCCTGAGGGCCCCCATATTCATCCTGGGTCTGGGTGAGCCCCAGTAGGAAAGGGAAAACTGGTGGGGGGAGGGGGCTTCTCAGACAAGCAGTTTGGGGAGGGAGGGCACAGGATTCCAGCAGCCGTGTTTCCTCCCAAAGCAGCCCTTGGCCACTTAGCAAAAAAGCCACTTTTCTGCCCATCTCCCTTCTCTGCCTCTAGTCCCAGCCCTCCTGAGAGTAAACTTTTGCTTAAACACTAGCCCCAGGAAGCAGCATTGGAAAGAACATCTGATTTTTCAGAATTCCGAATAGCCTTCTTGAGGGATTGGGTATTATCTGCTGCGGGGGTCGCCCTGCCAGCTTTCTCCCTGTTAGACAGGTTGTTGGGGTTGACTGCATACTAACCTTTGGGAGCCTCAGTTTCCCCTGTTGTCAAAGAGAAAGTTGGTCCTAGGTAATCCCTAAGGCGCCTCCTAGCTTCAAAGGAAGCCCTTTCCATGGATTCCTTGCGTCTCTCATGAGGCTGAAGAAGTCCCACCCTAACCCCGCAGTGGCTAATCCCCTGGGGACCTGTGGGCTCAGCCTGAGCAGAGCCATCTGCCCCAGCAGCTGAGGAAGCTCCTCCCCACCCCTGAACCAGAGCTCAGCCAAGTGCCAGGCAGAATGCGAGGGCCTGGGGCTGAGGCAGGAGCAGGGTGTGTCCCGAGGGTCGAGGGGTCCTTAGGCAGATAAGGGCCGACCTCTGGCCTTCCCAGGGTTCTCTCTAAAGACTTTTCCCATCATCTTAACAAACCCCATGCCAACACTTTTTAGAAAATTGCTTAAAAGCTTCCATTTTGGAGACTGTGCTCTGGGGAGCTGCCCACAGCAAGAGTGAATGAGCCCCCTGCACCTCTCCCCCAAGTCGCGGGCACTGGAACTGCAGGGGGCCTGGCCAGGCCCTGGCCGACTCCAGCATGTGTCAGTCATCAGCAAGCATTCACCGGGCGCTGGACAGCGAGGCAGGCACAAAGGGAATAGAAGGTGTTGATTAAATTTATTCACCAGTTATTGAACACCTACTGGGTGCCAGGCAGAGGGCCAGTGTGGCCTTGGGGAAGAGGCAGGGAGGGAGACAGAAGGAAGGTAACCATTGTTTACATCTGGTACCTCATAGCACCCCCAAGAGAGGGGGTGATTGTTATCTCCATTTTACAGACTAGGATCCTGAGGTAGTAAGTTCAGACACTTGCCGGGGCCACACTCAGCAAGAGGGGACAGTAAGTGAGGTCTGCCTGTGTCCCACAGCCTCCTTCCCAGCCTCATCTCACCTCTCCCTGAGCCCGCTGGCCTCAAGTGGGGGCACCAGCAGGCAGGAGCCCAGGGCTCTGTTGGGAATTAGGAGGCCAGAGCTCAGGAATTTCTGGGATCCGTGAGGATCTGGGAATAAGATCTGAGACAAACAGGACCCCAGTCCTCTGGGCAAGTGCCTGCTTGGGGATGGGGGTTTCAAAGGCATAGATCACGGGGAAAATTATATTGTCAAAGAGGAAAACCGGCGCTGCCATCCCTCCTTCACTCATTAATTTCGGGGGAAGTATTAGCTGTCAGCAGGCAGGGCCCTTCCATTCAAATTACAGAATTTGAATTCTTAATTTCTCCTAATCCATCAGTGAGCTGCCTTCTTGGGCTAATATTAGCAGCGCTGGCGAGGCTTGTAGCAGAGTCACTGATGTCTCCCTCCATCTGAAGAAAGCCCTAATCAATAGGGCGGGCCTGAAGTGGGCCCCTCAGAGGCAGGGGACCCCCCCCCCTACTACCCAGCTGCCTCCAGTCCCAGGAAGAGAGTGTAGAGTTTGAGGGATGTCCCTGGAGAGATGGGAAAGCAAAGGGGAGACAGGGAAGGTGGAATCAGAGCCTGAGAGGTACTTGGAAGAAGGGAGGGAGGGAGAGTAAGACTCATGGATGATAACATTAGGGAGACTAAGAGAGGTGGAGGAAGACAGTGATGGAAAAACCCAGTCAGAGGCCCAAAGAGATGAATGGAGAGTGAGGCAGAGAGGTGGTAGGGCATCTCCAGAATTTAGGGGCAAAGCAACCCACATGCTGATTGTGTTCAGGGAGAAAACACAGCAAAGCAAAATCAAAGACCCTGGGACTCCCACAGCATCATGGGGAGTGTCGTGTTCCATACGACATAGCCGCCATCCCCTGGGTTCACTAGTCCCTTTTGCCCCTAGCTGTTCTGGAGTCCGGTACCGCTAATCAAATCATGCCTCAAAGGCCTCCTCTGCCAGGAAGCCCTCTTGGTTTCTATCTGGCAGTAACATTTCTTTACCCTCTCCTGGTCAGCAGCAGACCCCTGTACTGCTGCGTCTCTCTCTCTGCACAGGTGGAGAGACCATGGGAGATGAGACGGTGAGGATGGCTGCAAGGTTAACGCCATTCGCCTTTCTCATAAATCTCTTCAACCAAGCCATGAGGGAGCGGCTATTATTAACCCCATTTAACAGGCGAGGAAACGGGTACAGTAAAGTCACTTGCCCAAGGTCATGGGCCAGTGAAGTATCGATGTCAGGGTATAAACCCAAGCAGGCTGACTCCAAGGCAAAGTGGTTAATACCATGTGACAGAATCTTAGGGGGGAACCCTCAAAGGATTGGATATGGCACAGTCCCTGTCATTGTCAACTCTGTGGGAGGGTGAAGGACATGCCAGGCCAGCCCCACCATGACTCCCTTCCATGGCCCCGATTCCGTCAGCCAGTTTTCTGATTAACATCCAGATAGCCTTGTCCTTTCCAGCCCCTCACCGGACTCAAACTACTCTCTTCTGCCTGTGCACTTCCCCAAACCCAACCGTCCATCCAGGCAGGCCTGGATCAAGGCAGGCCTTCAGCTAGAATTCTTCCAGTAGCGGACCCCTGCAGCCTGTCCCCCCTGGCCCGGTCCTTGTCCTTGCTGTGAATGTCACGCCTCCTCAGAAAGTTGTGAGCCTCTCTGCACACAGCACGGTGCCCTCCGATGTCCTAGGACCCAGCCTGGCCTGGCTGAGTGCTCAGTAAATATTTGTGAGCTTACCAGCTGATTGATCGGTGAGGTGAAGACAGGAGACCTGAAACAAAGATGCCTGAGAACTGAGCAGTGTCCCTCTCACCCTGGGCCCTGGGGGAGTGTCAGGGAGCCAGGGACATGCAGGTGGGGACTCCAGGCCCCAGCAGGGATGGGTGGCCCGATGTGGACAGTGCAGCTGCCCAGGTTGTCCCCCACCAGCTTCCCCACAGGGAACCCTGTCTCCCCAGGTTGGAGGATATAGGGATGTGAGTGAGGAAGGGAGAAGGAGGAGCCCCTCAATTTAGGAAAAGAGCCCACAGGGGCCTCTAGAAGCTCCCCTCTCCCGCCAGGCTCTGCCCAGGAGTGAGCAGACTCTAGGGTCTTCAACAGGGCTGAGGTCACTGTCCCCATTCCCTTTGCTACTCCTCCTCCTCCATCCAAGAGGCTGGGCCTGAATAGAACTATTTTGGGCCAAATCTCTGAATTATACATGGTCTGGCCAGTGAGCCTGCCACTCCTGATCAGTGGCAATGGGGGTTGGGAGCAGGTGATTACTGTGTTTCGCTTTTGGTGTGTCTGAGTTGTACAGGAAGGAGTGTGATAGAGTTGCATGCCTGTGCCTGTGTAAATTTTGTGACTAAGGGATTGTGGGTGTGCATGAATACTTATGGGTCCACAGGTAGGGGTTGTGGGTTCCAGAGACACTTTCCCTCCCTCTGAAGCTCCAGGATGGTAGACCTATAGGCCCAAAACCTGTGGCCCCCAAATCTGTGTGTCTGGCTAACAGCCAGGTGGATGGAGGCCCAGATTCACATGGAATGATGACACTAGTCATCCTGACCTATCCTGCCCCTGCATTGGCTGCTCGTGGGATCCTTGGAGCCAGAAAAGAGAGATTACCCCATCAGGGCCAGATGCAGAAGAGGTGAAGGAGAAGCCATTAAATGCCTGAGAATAATAGCAGTACTAGCCACCATGAGGTGAGGACCTCTGGGTTCAGCCACTTTACATATGAGGACTATCCAGAGAGTATCTAGCCACGTAATAGGAAAACTAGAGGCATTCGTGGCTGGATTTTTTCTGACAGCCCTCATATGAGAACTGAGTTAAATATCATACCTCTGTATGGTATACACTATCATCTCCATTTTACTGATGAGGAAGCTAAGGGTCAGAAAGACTAAGCAATTTGCTCAAGGTTGTACACAGGGAACAATCAAGATCTTGACAGCTGTGAAGCTGGGATGGTTCAGGCGTGCCTTGCAACCCTGGGGACCAAGGATCAAGTCCTGGCTCCGGCCTGTGCAGACCCATATGCTGAACTGGGGTGTGCTTCCCATGCGGGAGGCCCCCAGCCCAGTTCTGGCCCTGCGCAGCCCCTTACCCACCTGTGTGGAATGAAACTATGTAAAAAACTGATGACATATAACTATGGAGACTGCTTGGGCCCTCCCTTTTCTCTCTCTGTTTCTCTCTCTGTCAAAACAATAAATCTTTAAAAAAAAAAAAAAAAGGGGGGGGGAAGCCAGGATGGCTCAGCAGGTTATGCCCTCACCTTGCAGCCCCGGCACAAAGTGTCAAATCCCAGCCCCAGCCCATGTGGACCCATATGCTGAACTGGGGTGTGCTTCCCACACAGAAGGCCCCCAGTCCGGTTCTCTACCCCCTCTCCCCATTCGGCCCCTGGCTTGAGAGGGCATGCCTCCCATGCGGGAGGCCCCCAGCCCAGTTCCTGCCCTGTGTGGCCCCCTGCCTACCTGTGTGGAATGATACCATGTCAAAAACTAATGATGTGCAACTATGGAGACTGCTCTGGGCAACCCCCTTCTCTCTGTCTCTCTCTGTCTCTGTCAAAAACAATAAAAATAAATAAATCTTAAAAAAAAATATCTTGACAGCTAAGAAAGCAATAAGGCAAGCCACACCCCAGGGAAAAATGTTTGCCATACATATATTAATATATCTGACAAAGGACTTCATCCAGCGGACTCTTACAACTCAATAATAAGAAGACAAACTTTAAAGTGCTCAAAAGAAGATATAGAATGGCCAATATGCACATGAAAAAGATATTTGACATCATTCATTATCAGGGGAATGAAAATTAAAACCACAACTGCCACCACACACCCATTAGAAGGCTGACCATGCTAAGTGTTGGTGAGTTTGGGGAGCAACTGGAACGCTCATGTGCCGGTAGTAGAAATGTACAATGGCACGACAACCTTAGAAAACAGTTTGTCAGTTAAACATACCATTACCCAATCATCCTACTCTTAGCTATTTAGCCAAGAAAAATGAAAATATATGTTCACACACAGACTTGTACACACATATTCATATCAGCTTTATTCCTAACAGCCCAAACCTGGAAAAGATACAAATATCCATCAACAGGTAGCCAAACTGTCATATATTCACACAATGGGATCCTACTCAGCAATAAAGAGGTGTCAACCACTGGCAAAACAACAATGTGGAAGGATCTTGTAAACATTATGGAAAGTGAAAAGCAGCCAGACACCAAGAGTACACATTACATAATTCCATTTTTATGAAACTCTGGAAAAGACAAATCTAATCTATAGTGACAGAAAGCAGATGAGTGGTTGCCTGGGGCGGGGGGAGGGGTGGAGATCGACTAGGAAGGGGCACAAGGGAGCTGTTTGGGATAATGAAAATGATCTGTATCCTGATGGTAGTGGTGGGTATATGTGCGTATAAATTTGTCAAAACTCATCAAATTGAACACTTGAAATGTATGCACTTTATGGTATGTAAATTATACGTCTATAAAGTTGAAAAAAAGAAACCCAGGTAAGCTGAGCTGAAATCTGCATCTGTAACTATTATGATCCCTAGGGGTCAAACCCTCCCCTGCACATCCCCCTGAGAAGCCTCTCCCACCTACCAAACAGGAGACAGGTATGGGGCCTCCAGCACAGTGGGAGGGGGCATAGGCGCTCTTCCCTGGGGCAGGTGCCAGGCTTCCCCACCCAGGGGCCCCAGGGAAGGCCAGTGTGCTCGTGCTCAGGGCTCTTAATCTCTCTTGCTGTGATCATCAATCATTTATTGTGCCCATCAAATGCTGGGCTTTGAGTTCAGCCCCACATCTGTATTCTCTGTTAATCCTCTGGACAATTGTAGGAGGCCAAAGCTATTATTGCCTTCATTTAACAGATGAGGATGCTGGGGCACAGGGAAGCTAAGTGAGGCCACACAGCTAGCAGGTAGAAGGAAGACTGGCAGTAGCCAGCACTGTGAATTTCCCAGAAATACTTGCACCAGCTCCCCTTTGAATCCCTTGGAGGGTTTTCTTAAAAATACAACTTCCTGAGCTGATGATTTGCTTTGTTCCCAGATGTTGACCCAGGTAGCAGATCATTCCTGGCCCCTGCAGGGGCCTTGGGCTGTAACCCCATTTCACCCTTCACCTCTCCTCCAGGTACTCAGCACCCGGCTCCATGTGGCTGAGCAGAGTGTTGTCCATCTGACTGAGGAGGGAAGCAGGGCTCACCTCGGTCAAGACCTGCTGAGGTTGGGGGATGGCAGGGAAAGGAAATCTACAAATAGCAGCAAATTGCACATTGATTTTTAGCTTGTTGGGGGGAGCCCAGGGACCAGCCGGAATGTGATTGGGTTTTAGCTAGAGAAGTAGAAAGGGCAGCTCTGCCTAGGGCAGGAGGGCAAGTTCAGGAGGCAGGACACCAGGGCCGCTGTGCGGCAGACGTGTCAGGGCCTTGACCGAGGTCATGGGGAAGTGTACCCCCTATTCCATCTGCCCCTGGGGATCCATGTTCCCGGAAGATGGCCCTAGAGTCTAACTGGGGAAGGGATGGGGAAAAAACAAAACACACAAGAGGAAAAGGTTCCACTGCTTTTCCAAGGTGACCCTGATTTCAGACATCCTGCCCCATCCAGCCCTTAGGCACACACAACCAATCACACCATATGCTCAGATTTGGGGATCAGAAAATAATCTTCATGCCTTGAAAGAGCACTCGAGAGGTCCTTAACTGCCCCTCTTCAGCTTCTTCCCCATCCTGCCTGCCCTCTAGGCTCCTTGGAGCGAGCAGTGTTCCCTAGGTCCCCGCCATCCCTCCTCTGTGTCTTTGCACAGGCTGTTCCTTCTGCCTGGAATGCCTTCTCCATCCCCTCTCCGGGTGAATCCATGTCCTGTGCAATCCTGAAAACCCAGACTAACTCCAGCCTCCCGCTGAAAACTTTCTAGCTGGCTGCAGCCCTCTGGGATTCTTCCTTCCTTGATTCCTGTGGTCTGTCCCACACAGCAACTTCACTCTTGTCTTCTCCTTTGAGTGTGTGTGTGCGTGCATGTGTGTGTGTGAATGTCTACATGCAGGGGCTCAGTGAAGGCTCCAGATGTCCTGTGGTTTCTTTGGTGAGCGTCCCATCACCTCCACTGGACAGTAAGGGCCCGGCTATCATGAGCCACGTCTTAAGCATCCTCATCTTCCCCACCCCCACAGTAGACAGCACAGCACGCCGTTGTTGCCTGTCGGCCTTACACTCATGGCCTTGGAGCCTCCTGCAGCTGGAAGGAACTGCAGCAACATCCCAGTTCCTTCCCACCAGCTCAGACAGTTCTAGTGAAGGAGGGCAATCCTTATACCACCCTAGGATTTTCTGTACCATCATCTGGAGGTGACAGGTAGAAGGGGTGACAGAAATCTTGACTTCTGGTCTACCTCCCATCTCCTTACTCTCCAATTCCTTCAGCTCCCCAAGTCCCGTATTCTTCTTCTAGTTCATCTTCTGTCCTGAGCCAGCAGGCCCTGGACAGCTTCCTGAGCCCACCCTCCCTTCATGCCACGGTGTGAGTGTCCTGCCAACCATCTGGGCAGATAGTGACTCTCCTAGGACCCCTAAGGTGGTGCTAGAGAGCAGAAAGGGATCCAGAATCCAGAAGTCATTGACAACAAGCTCAGCCTTGTTTCATTTCAGGACAAGTTACAGGTGGCCTGTGGCCTGTGGCCTGTGGCAGTGCCCAGGAGAGGAGGAGAGGAGCCCAGAGATCCTCCCTAAGGGAGGTGGCGCAGCACGACTCCTCGAAGGAGGAACTGAGCCTCCTCCTTGGAATTATGGGGAAACCTGACCATGGACATGTGTGTCAGAATCAAATTCAGGAGCCAGTTCCCCACCTGCGGTATGGGATCTCCTGAGCCTTGGCTTCAAGGTTGGCAACAGGCAAGAGATCACAGTTGGCACATGCAGGTTCCTGGATGGGCCCCACATAGACTGAGGGTGGACAGAGCTGGGCCAGAGCTTCCAGGGACGGAGTAATTTCCTGTCACTAGACCCCTAGGGCCTAGGAGCAGCTGCTCCCTCATCTAATTAATGGCCCTGGTTCTGAGTCCTTGAGGTGGGGCATCACAGACTCCCTGTAGGAGCATCCATGGAGCTTTCCATGAAGCAGGGGCGGTCAGCAGGGGACAGGAGAGGCCGGGGCAGCACACAGGGCCACCAGGCTGAGAACTGCCCCTGCTTCCCGCCTCTCATCCTCTTTTCTGCCCTTACCATTTCTCAGCTCCTAGCTTCCTCTTCTCATTGCCCAGGCCACTGCCCATCCCCTGCCCTTACAGGCCTCCTCTGCGTCCTTTCTCACCTCCAGCCCAGCCCATTCTCTTTCTGCTCTCAGAGCCTTCCATTGACTTGACCTTGAATCCTGGCTCCTGGAGGGGAGTAGGCAGGGAGAGGCGCCTCCTCCCACCTCCTGCTCACATCAAGGGCAGAAATCTTTTTTTTTTTTTTAAGATTTATTTTTATTATTTTTTGACAGAGAGAAAGGGGAGAGCCCCAGAGCAGTCTCCATAGTTGACAGCATTAGTTTTCCATATAGTTTCACTCCACAGGTAGGCAGGGGCTGTGCAGGGCAGGAACTGGGCCAGGAGTCTCCCACATAGGCCCCTGCAAGAATTGAACTGGGGGCACACCCCAGTTCAGCACATGGGTCCACATGGGCCGGGGCCAGGATTCAATCCTCAGGCTCTGGGGCTACAAAGTGAGTGTTTAACCCACTGAGCCATCCCGGCTTCCCAAGCGCAGAAATCTTGATGCTTCCCTGTGAGTTGAGATTAGCCCAGCCCAGAGCCGTGACCCTCCTCAACTGTCACTCTTAGCAACTAACACCCTGGCTTGGGGGTAGGAGGCTGTGCTGATGGAGGCGTCCAGCAAGCAGTAGCCAGATTTCTCAGCAGGTTGCCCAAGGACAGTGAGAAAAACCCTCCCCAACCACACTCGATGCAGTTGATCAGTGCCTGCTGGGAGGAGCCATTAGGGTCTGGGCAGATGGAGAGGAACGGGACTGGAGATCCATCAGGTCCACCACTGGCCAACCAGACAGGTCCCAGGAGTAGGCAAAAGTTTAGATTAGCGTCCAGTCAGGGTCAGGTAGTTTAGCTGTAACCTAGGCAGCTGAAGAGTTGCACAGAGCCCAGCAGACAGCAACAGGTGATAGTAAGTGATCAGGTGGGGAGGGGTCCTTGTTGAGTAGAATCTTGGCTGGTCACTGCAGAGTGATTTCAGGTGGTTGATTTGGGGTGGTCAGTTTGGAGAGATCTGTGTTAAGGGTCATTACTGGATATTGGTGATGGATGACCAGTGTTGAGAGGATGTATTAGCAGATGGATGTTGGGCTACCTTGGGAGGGTGGTCAGTGATGGATAGTTGGCATTTGATGGTTGGGCAGGAGCCATCGGTGTTGTGAGGTTGGAGCTGGGTGGTCAGCACTGCTTGTGATGGTTACTTGGCTAGTCAGTGCTAAGAGGTAGATGTTGAGTACTCAGTATTTGGCATTTGGGATAGAGAGGTCTGTTCCCAAACCCTAAAGGCATGGCACCCCTTCTCCCACTCTGTATGGTGCCTGATAAGACTCAAGCAATTCTGAACTCAGAATCAGCCCTTGGTTCCCTGCCCCAGGGTTTCATTGAGTCCCCGGTACACTCTGTGCTCAGTCAAAGCAAAGCTGGCCTGGGGCTTGGTCTCTTGGGATGGTGGCAGATGGGAAGGCGTGGCCAGGTCCCTGGAAGTGATGCACAGGGCATGGGGGATGGAGTGGCCAGGGAGCTAAAGTGCTTAGGGATGCAACAAACCTCCACAGGGGCCTGTGGGCCTCAAGGCCAGGGTGGTCATTGATCAATCGATTCCCAGTATTGATGCTGCTTAGAGAAGTTTTGAAAGATGGAGTTGGGGGAGAGGATGGGGTTCTCACGGAGAAAGCCATGGCCCAGCCTAGCCACTCAGAATACAAATGAGACCATCTGCTCACCTAGGCCTTCACCTCTGGCCCCTGCAGTGCTGATGCAAAGTTGGGGCATGCACCCGGGCGTGCAATGAGCTATAAATGTGGGTGTCGGGGGACCCACAGTAGGCAGTGCGCTGCAGTTTTGATTGGAGCCCCCCAGCTCTGGGCAAGCTGCAGAGTTGCAGGCAGAGTTGCAGAGAGCATCAGATTCACATGGGACAGTCACAAGAAGATTCATTTTGGTTTCCAGTAAGGATGGTTTCTCCAGAAAACAGGCCGTTCTCCATAAGAGAGCACGCCCCTACTTCCAGAGCCACTGAGTGCCCTGGACGGGAAGAGCCCCTGTCAAGAAAGATGGCCTGAGTCACCCCGCTTTCACCAGCCCTGCCCCTATCATGTCATCAGGGGTCCCACTAATGGTGTGAATGGTGGGGAATGGCCATAACCAGTCAGGGGCTCATGAATGCTTACCATGAAGGGACAGAGGAGTAGTTGCCATGCTGACCATCATAAGGAGCCAGGCAGAAGGAGGAGTGCCAACTTGGGCAGAGCATCCTAGCAGCTCTCCGTAGAGACAGCCTGGTGGGTATCCAGGCAGAAGCCAGGAAGGGACAGGATTTCTCACTTCTGTGATGTGGGGCCATGGCAGGATGGAGCCACTGTTAGAGCTGCTGTGACCATCAGATCACAGGGGCAGAGGCTAGGAGGCAGTATAATTTGATGGGGGAAATCATCTCTTCCTTAGGTAGGCTGGCCAGGTGTCCCATTTAAGACAGGACAATACCATTGTTTTCTGTCCCATTTAAAATGGTACATCTGGTCAGCCTAGCCTTAGGTGAATGTCTAGTCTGATGATAGAGACACAGTCCCTGCCTTCTAAAGGGGAAGACAGTGCCTGGCCTAAGAGCCTCTATCCCTTGGGAGGAAAATAAGAGACAGGCTGTCATAACTGGAGCCAATATGCGGTCCCCCAGACTTGGGAGGTGAGGCAGGAAAGTGGAGACCAGCATGGTCCCACATCTGCCGCTGAGCTGGCTTGACCTGACTACCTAGGTGTGCTGACCTCCTGTCTCCAACTTTCTGATGCTGGCCGACATTCACTGCCGCTGGCTGTGACATTCCTCACCCTACCTTCGGCTTGCTGCGCCAGGCTCCGCTCTGTCCCTGATGAATTATTGAAGATACTCTCACACCAGCAGGAGACCAGGGCTGCCACTCCCGGGCAGAGAGGTGGCGTTCCCCCTGCACTATGCACATGTCATGCTCGCTCAGCTGCACACCCTCCACCCCCGCATCCTGCTTTGTCTACCTTGTCACCCCTCACCCAAGTACCCCATCCAAGGGGACAGAGGCTCAGAAGGGTAGCAACTCCCTCTGTATCAGACCTGAACCGTCAGCTCCATTGCGGCAATAACTTCCTCTGTGAAGTTTAGACAACTCCCTTTCCCTCTGTTCTTTTGGACAATAAGTGAGTTGGACCTAGTGACCTCCCAGGTCCCTGCAAGTGTTAACCCTGTCTGGGCAAAAGGAATGAGTAAGAGCAGTCTCTGTCTGAGGCTCTGCCGTTTGGCAACATGTGACCTGGGGCAACGATTTGACCTCCTGGAGCCTCAGTTTTCTGTAGAATGGGCACAAGAGCTGAGCCTGCATCCTGGGACTACTGGGCAACTCAATGAGATAAAGCCAGTAAAGTGCTTGGTACAGGGCCTGGCGCATAGTACAAGCTTGACAGATGTTACTTATGGCTATTGATGTTATTATTATTTTCTTCCCAGGTGTAGTCATGTCTGTGACAGCTCTTCTCTGGACCTCATTCGCCCTTTCTCCAGGCAACTCTGCCACAGCTGGGCCTTCTGCCCAATTCCTGTCCTATAAGGTCAGCTCCCACTCAGCCTATCATCCCATTTCTTTGAGTCACCTTTGCCCAGCTGGCCCTCCTGGGGACAAAGCTTCCTTATACCACTCAAAGGACCCCCTCCCAGCTCCCCTCTCTGGCAATTATGTAGAGCAAACAAGAGCAGCTGATGGGAAAGGAGCTGCTATTAGCTTAACCTTTCGGGAAGGGAGCTGCTGGGAGGAGATGGGGAGGCTGTGGGGCGGGGGCTCCTGAAGCAGGTGGGGCTGAGGGAGGGGAGTGAGGAGGGCACTTGCTCTGAGCTACCAATGGGTAGAACTCAGGCCAAGAGAAAGCAAGAGAAGAGACAGAGAATGAAAGGAAGATATGGAAGTGGAATTAAGGAAACTGGAGCAAAGAAGTAGGTATGGGATCCGTGGGAGGCAGAGGAAAGGTTGGGAAAATAAAGCCCAGATCGCTGTGCTGAGAGCTCCATGCATGTTCGTCATAGCAGCCCAGCCCCCTGCACACAGTAGGAGGGCACTGTTCCAGTCTACCGGCAGGATTCCTCCCTCTCTGATGCTGTGGAGAATCATAGAGTGAAGACTGCAGGATCCGCAAGACCTTGGACACCACCTGGCCCAGCTCTCCTATTTTACAAATGGGGAAACTGAGGCCCAGAGAGGGCCTTTGCCTTTCCCAAAGTCATAGAGAATGTTCACAGAAACTGGGTGAACATTCAGGTCTCTGACTCATGACCCTGAGCTCTTCCCTCTACATCACCTCCCATCCATCCATCCATTCATCCATCCATCCATCCATCCATCCATCCATCCATCCATCCATTCGTCCATCCTTCCATCCACCCATCCAAGCAGGCAAACTGGGGTCCAGCCTGAAGGAGCTCAGATATGGTGGGAGTGACACATGTAAATAAGAAACAATGGGATGCTGGGATAGCTCAACAGGCTGAGCACTTGCCTCACAAACACAAGGTCCAGGGATTGAATCCCAGCCCCAGCCCGTACAAACCCACATGCTGACCTGCGGTGCAACTGGTAACCACTGAGATAATGGTGAAGGTTCTCACTTCCCATGTGGGAGGCCCGCAGTTCAGTTCCTGCCCTGCATAGCCCACATCCACCTGTGTGGCCACCTGTGTGGAATGAAACTATGTCACAACGAATGTTATAGGACTATGGAGACTGCTCTAGGCCCTCCCCCTTTCTCTCTCTCTCTTTCTGTCTCTCTCTGTCTCTCTGCCTCTCACCTTCTCTCAAACAGTAAAATTAATCTTAAAAAAAAGAAGAAAAGAAAAAGAAACAAAACACAAGGTAGAGAGTCCCACAGAGAGATAAAGGTTCTACCAGGCACTCCATATAATTGCCTCTCCTCTGTAAATTTCATATTATTAAGGTGTGTCAATATGTACAGTGAACAAATAGCTTCTTCTATGTGAATAAGGGAGGCTTCAGGGAGGAGGTGACTTTGATTTGGGGCTTAAAGGATGAATT
The DNA here is from genome assembly GCA_004027555.1 of Craseonycteris thonglongyai. Classification (NCBI taxonomy): domain Eukaryota; kingdom Metazoa; phylum Chordata; class Mammalia; order Chiroptera; family Craseonycteridae; genus Craseonycteris; species Craseonycteris thonglongyai. The sequence goes on from PVKE010004673.1 coordinate 60,550, forward strand.
GGAGGACGCTGTGACAATTGCAGTTTCCCCAGCAGAGCCAGGATCAGGTGCTGGTAGAAACTGGGGCTTCCAAGGGGCCATTTCTCCTCCAAGTTCTGAGAGGGAGAATGAAGGAGGTGGCAAGAAGGTGGTGAATAGATTGTGGCTACATGCAGGCCTCTCATGCAGGTGGGAGGGATGATGGATGGGGCAATTCCTGTGAAACTGGTCAGGAGTCAAGGAGGGGGCTGCCAAGGTTGGGGCTTCTGCTTTTTTCCTGCTCCCAACTGAGTCTCACCTGCCTCTTTCATTCCCGGCTCAGGTGGGGGAGGAGCCAGGGGTGGGGAGGAGCAGGAATCAGAGGTCTGCAGAGGCCTAGGAGAGATCCCTTCTGCCTAACGGCTCAGCCAAGCCCTGAGACTGACTGTGACCCTTCAACCTACAGCCCACTCAGGGGCCGAGGGAGGGAGCAGGGATGGGAGGGGGTAAGGGAGGCTTGACTCACACTTAGCCCACAGCCTCGGCAAGACAGCAAGGAATATTTTTAGGAGCTCATTAAACAGGGAAGAAAGAAAGGGAAGGGAAGGAAGGAAGACGAGGATTATGCATTATTTTTCATCCAAGTGACAGCTCTGAGCGTCTCCACTGGAACTGTCATGCAAAAGAAATGGCATGTCTAATATTATTACAGAGCGGGTGCGTGCATGCGTGTGTGTGTACGTGTGAGCGCATGTGCCACCAGTGTGCAGCTCTGCAGGGTGGGGGGCCCGCGGGGGAGCCCATGTGTGTAACACAGGGTGAGGGTGCTGGCATGTGTGAGCAGCCGTGGGGGCGGCTGTGTGTGTGTGTGTGTGTGTGTGTGTGTGTGTGTGTGTGTGTGTGTGTGAGAGAGAGAGAGAGAGAGAGAGAGAGGGAGGAAGTCGCTGTGTGCAACTGCGTGAGAGGACCGGGAGCCCTGCGACCGTAACTGTGGGAGAAACTGCGAAGCTGTGGGTAATGGGGCGTACAGGCGGTGTACAACTCTGTGTAATTGGGTGTGTATAACTCTGGGTGTGTGAGACATCACTGGGAAGCTTGTACCCCCAGAGTTATGTGGGGCGGGCATGGAGGTGAGGGGGGACACATCCTCACAGGTGAGGGAGCAGCCAGGATGTGCAGCCTGGTGGGGCACACAGGTGCAGGGGAGGGGGGAGGCTGGCGGGACTCAGAGGGAATAGTCCTGGAGGCAACGGGAAAACGGAGGGGCTTGGGGGGCACTTAGCCCACCTGCCTCCTGAAGGGGAGGGGTCCAGTGGCCAGAGCCCCCCAGCTCACATCCACACTCTTCCTTGTCTGATCTGGCTGACTGTGGACCTGGAAGGATACCACCCTATGGTGTGAGAGGAAAGCTCTCTTTCTTGAGCCTCGACTCCGTCATAGGCATTGTAGATGACCTCGTGAGTTTTCACCCCACTCTGGCGAGGCAGGCCCCGTTATTATCTCCATTTCGTGGTTAGGAGACTTCCCTGACATCACAGAAGCCGGCAGAGAGCCAAGCTGAGGTTTGAACGGCCTCTGTTGAGTCTCCATGTGGCTTCTCAGAGTTGCGGATCCTGGGAAGGGGGTCATCCAGGGAGGCTGTGACCATGAGCTTGGGCTTTAAGGGAGCTTTGCCAGGACTCTACGGGGTCCTGGAGGGCAGGTGCACCGCGTGGGAAGTGGCCCCTGGGATGCCAGGCGGGGTGTGAGGAGATTCGCTTCAGTCAGCGGCTGAGCGGTGGTGAGGGCCCTGCCGACTCGGTAACTAAAGCCAACCTCGTAAGTGGCTAATTGATTTCTGTTCCCTGATTAAATGTGCAGCACTTTACATGGTGGCACGAGGAGGTCGGCGCTCCCCCCACTACTCCAATGCCGCGTGCGGAGACAAAGAAATTGATTTTCCAATCGATGCTCTGAGCAATGATTAAATGTTCTCTGCACAGCAGGCCTAATGAGTCCCTGAGGGGCGTGCCAGTCCTTTAATTAGAGACTCCCATGGGGGCCTGGGATAGGGGCTGCCCTGGAGTGAAGGGGTCCAGCCAGGGAGGAGACCTCATGCCCAAGACTGGTGGGCCGAGCCTCTGGGGAGAACCCTGGCCTAAGGGATCCTGTCTGGGGGTCCCTGATGCTCAGGCCCGTGCCAAGGCCTCCCTGCCTCCCTGTCCCCCTCCCCCCGGTTCCTCATCCCCTGCAGGATCCAGGTAGCTGTTGGGTGAGTAAATCCATTGGTGGTGGCAGTGCAGACCAGACCGGACAGGAAATGAATCCCCTGCCATAAGCGGCTATGTTTTCATTACCCAGCTGCCCTATTGGAGGAGCCAACTAAAGACTTTAGAAATTCAAATGAGGCTCTCTTGGGAGAGCGGGGCTTAAACATTCCCCTGCGCAGGCGGCTTTATTGAAGGAATAAACTATATTTGCAAAGTAAGATATTGAGGCTGTCAGTTTCTCTTAGGGATATAATGAGATCCTGGGAGGGAGGGAGGCTGGCAGGATGGAGCTCCTGAGGGCGGGAGTCCTAGCCAGGAGCTGGGGTGAGTGCCCCCAGATGGGTTAGGCAGAGCTCCCCTACCCCCCAATTCTGTGACCACTACCTGGTGGAATCTAACCCCTCCCCCACATCCATGATCCTCATCTCCCTTGTCAGAGCCTCCTGAGAGAGGGGAAGGCAGGAATAATCAGAATGGCATGGCTTGGCCTTGGAAACCCCAAGGTAGTGGAGT